>JTDE01004125.1:33043-69106 GCA_014338405.1 Paragonimus skrjabini miyazakii
ATAGATGGAGGACAACACGAGCGACCGGACGAGCCATTGCTCAACGGAATCGGACCAATGGACGAAGAATGGTAGGCGGAAAACCCCCAGATCACCCAAATAAACCACGCAGAAGTGCACACGACGTGTGAGCGGAAACCTGGGGGAGTTGTGGACTGGAATGCTGATTCCTAAACGGGAGCGCGCGTGTAGCATATGAACTAGCATGTTGGACAATAAAGATTGTGATTTGTTGGACGCTTTTTCGCAACATTTAGTTACGTGCTAAAAAATACATACATTATAGACAAGGTTATAACTAGTGGAAGCGAGCCAATTGAGAGATGGCACTCTCAGGCATACGGCCAACGACGAAGTTACCAAGGTCTGCTTATAAAATAAATGTTAGTTCGATAGGATTATTTTGTGAGTCTATTCTAAATGTGGCACACAGCGCAAACAAATACAGCTTGGAATAATGGGACAGAAAAGACAATCGTCATACAAAAACCCATTAGGTTAAAAGAAGTTCGACAGCTTCATCATCTTGAGTGTGTACCACGTGCATGTGTGGTCACAGAAACTAACAAAACCATGTACTAATAGGCGAAGATTGACAAGACTTGTACAGGCGCATAAAAAAATAATGTCTACGAACGATCTCGGGCTAAAGAGAAAACCGCCTACCAGTTGTCCATGGCAGAAAATTTCTTCTCCTTGGTCTCTTCATTTGTCGGATCAACGACCGATCGTAGACGGGAAGTAAATTTGGAGAGGAGTGCCATGGTTTCAGCCTCACGGTCTGAACCCTGCGACAGATATAGTGGAATAAACAGTCAAAGCGGATATGACGAAATCTATAATAATGTAAGTTAGGTCTCATCAAAATCAATCACAAAACATGAATTACAACCTGTATTATGAGTAGTATAAAGCACAAGTGACAAAAAATCAGAACAACTAGTTATAAATGGAATGAGAACAAATTACCACAATCTCCTCAACACTTTCTGAAAGACGTGCAATAGATTCGTATTTCTGGTGCATTTAAACAATAACGACATAGGACGTTACAATCCTGATTTAAAGGTTGGTCAGTGAAAAAGAAACACACTACTGATACTAGTTAGAACTCATATTCAGTAGTGTGGATACAAACTGGCAACAGACAAAAGAGTGAACCGCAACACCATCATTGAACACGAACCTGCTTGTTCTTCTTCGCTTTGGCTTTGTAACCAGCCAACTCGGCAGAAAACGTGTCAGGATCAACGACGATGGGCTTGTTTTTAGGTTCAACCTCATCACCCATCAACTGTCGCGCTTCCCAACGTGCCAGTGCATCGGCCTCAGCTTGCTCGCGTTCGCGCACCTCACGTTCTTTACGTTCCAAGTCGTCCTGTAACTGATTACGGCGTTGTGCCTCCAAGCGCTTTGACTGGAGGATTTCCCGCCTCAGCTGTTCGGCCTCCTCGCGGAGAGCAGCGCTAGAGAGAAGCAAACAAGATGTGTCTGAATTCAAACGAACAAATAACACTGAGAAATTGGACAACTTAATTTACAAATGCACATTTCACCCCCCGTTAGACGGAAGCTGTCACCGGGGTGATGAATGGTTTTGAGTCTTTGTTTGATTACATTGCATTTTCAGTTATTATAATGTATGGTCGGTCTTTGCTATCGTATGAAAAATGGATCACTTTTGGATACGATCGGCAAACTGTCCAAGCTTGAAGATAGCAGGAGCCACTCAGTTAAGTAAGACATCGAACCTTCCAACCTTGTCGCCGTTGAACTATCTCAAGTTTTATCGAAGAGACTCAGGCCGAAATTCAACAACAGCAAAAATGCATGTGCCGAACAAGATCTGTTCGGACGAAACAGAGCAAGACACAAAAGTGCTGATGGGTAGGTGAGAAATAAACACAACAGAAGAATCTGAAAGGATTACAAGGAATACAACACATCCCTTCAAAGGAACAAGAACATCAGCCACTTCAGTGAGAAAACGCCGTGAGGGGCAGCACAACTATTACTCAATCCAGTAATGGCCATAATTTCATCCGTTGCAAACTTTTTTCCGGTAAACTTTAGTTTCCTACGAGTAGTCAGTCAAGCAGAAACGCTACGCACTGCTGTGCATACATATATACACATGAATGGTTGTTGAAAAAAACGCGTTTTCAGAGTTTCGTCAACAAGCTAAACACAACGCACACATAAGGGATCAGCACGCGTAGTTAACAGCGCATTGCGTTGGAGAGCAAAATAGATTATATATTAGTGTCAGTTGGGTTCCAATCATAAGGCCACATTACATACCCTCACACGTCAATAGAAATGTACAAACTAAATAGGACATACATTGATCGATTGCTTCGTCTTAAAACGAAAGTAAATACAAGAACTCACATTCGCTTTGCTTTCGCTTCATCTGACTCTGGATCTTCTTCCTTCGCTTGCTGTCGGCGACGACGACGAAGTTCCGCCTCTTTTTCGGCTTCAAGGTTGGCGCGTGCTACCGCTTCCCGGTCTTCCTCGTTTATGATGACCGGCTGTGAGCTCAAACGTGGATCGGACAGAAGGTCATGAGCACTTTTACCCTTTTTGCGTAATTTCTGGAAATCGAAATCGGATTAGGAACGAATGAGTGAGTAGTTGTCCTGTGAACAGATAAGTGGTGCGTGCTATAACACAAAGTTGCCGGTCGCACTGGTATTAAACACGATTTTTTCGGACCAAAATACATAGACGGAAGTAGTTATGACGGATAGAGTTTACCAGCTATTCAAGCCTGTAAGAGTCCATCAAAATTTGAAAACGGGTTGGATAACCCCGCTTTTGGCGAGTCAGGTACAAACCAAATACAACAAAATAAATATGGAGTGGGTGCGAAACGAGGAATGGGTGATCCATAAAGAAGCGCGTATCTAACGGATTTTGACACTCAACCTTAAACCGACAACCCACCACCGGTTTTGTTCTCGGCGGGACTCACTAGATACATAGTATGAACAGAGTTGAACCGGCTAACTATTGCGTTAGGAACCGAATCTCCCATCCGCTGAGTCACCAGCGCTATGAGCACCGTTTCTGACGAGCATTTTATACGCAATTGAGTTGTAGCCCGTTTTGCACCCCGTTAATGTGGATAGACACAATCCACCTCGGACAGAAGCGTCGATAGCAAAAAAATGAATTGTAGGCCTAACATGCTAACCACAAACTCCAAAAAGTTTTACTTACCAGACACCTCGTGCATATCATTCCATGTATGTTTTTTACAGACACCTCATTGAATTTAACCATCTGGACGTTTCAGTGACGTCATAGCAAGAAAAACCCGCTTTCCATTCTAATCTGTTTCCGTAGTATGTCATATTTTTGTAAACTGTTAGCTAACAATGCTAGAAAATCGGAAAAACCATTAGCAGCTAAGATGTAAAAAATGTTATCTGCGTATAGCAAACAATTCGATTAACCTTGTCAGTCTCAGCTCTTCTCATGTCAGGTCAACAAACGGTGGGCTTAGTGGCAAGCCAATTAACAGACAATCTCTTCAAGGACAGAAATTCTCAGCATATCGAAATTGCAAATGTATGTACGTTAATAATAGCTCCTCAAAGTGTAAATCTGGCAGTCGGAAAGTCACATCATTCAGATACACGTAATCAGTCAGAAGATCAGGTTTGTTTGAGTGGTAAATCTGTAAAAGTTGGGTATATATTTAATGAGAGCAATCTTCAACAGTATGTAATTCGATGGCCTGAGGGAATGAAAACGTACTATACAGGTTAGCTAGGGACAAGTGGTTGTAGAGTCGTTACAAAAGTTCAGCCATCCATTGTGTTGGTACATCAGACGAACTAGTCCTGCTCCACATCAAGCGTAGCGACACAGGTGGATCTGTTAACGATTATTTCAAGGCGTTACAACTTGAATGACTGGATTACATAATCAGACGTGATGGAACACAGCGGAAAAACAATATGACACGTGTGCACATCCGGACGTACAGATACGTTTGTTTGAGGGTTAACATTGTAAACTTGAATTCCGAAACCCATATCGACATACCAATTTATGAATTAAGACAAATCTTACTATGATTTTCTCTACAACTGCGTAGGGATGAGTAACAAAAGTGGCGTGTACCTAAGCTCCGGATGATCTGTTAGGCGGACGACAGAGGCAGATCGAGCGCTGGAAATGTTTACTATAGAACAAGCCTACTCACTTATCCCACAGATCTTCCTCAGTGCTTATTACTCTGAATAAACCGTGAAAGTCGGTAAATGAAGGATTTACTAAAAGGCCACTGACCTTCAAGTGTGATTACCTAGTGCACATGAAACAGAACGAGGAGCACATAAGAAGATCGCTCATACTGCCGGAGTATGGATACGGTCAAAATTTCGAATCGTTGTCACGAGGCACACAAGGTCACAGTGGGGTGAACAAAATCAGTTCATTAAAACCTAGGAAACAGCATCCACAGTAATCTAATCCAAGTCCACGATTGCGTGATTGGTAGCCGAACTAATGCGAGTCAGCTTCATGTAAAACTGTCCAACGTGTAACCAGTACCACAGAGAAGCTATGATATACAAACAAATTTGAAAAAAATGAACTGGAGCAGTTCGAATGCGCAAAAGCAGACAATAACTGAGTCCATTAGAAGTAAAAAGGTGTTTTGGCGAACAGTCTGTTTTCGGTTATTCATCATCGGGCCAATTACATAACATTTTATATCATCATGGTTGTCAAGCGATCAAAAACAAAAGCGATTGGTCACATAACGTGACTGAACGATTTGAGAAGAGATAATGATATTCTGTTGTCGAAACTTGACAAAGGTGTAAGAATTGGCCAGATGATGAATAACCGAAAACAGACTGTTCGTCAAAACACCTTTTTACTTCTAATGAACTCATGGGGCTATTCGAACTGTTGAAACAATAACTGAGTCACTCAAACAATTTTGACGGCGGAAGGTAGTTGGGCAGCAAATTGGCTTACTACGAATGAAGCCCTCGGAATATGCTAAAAAGGCGTAGAACTTTACCGTATATCGGCTATCAAGGGTACAAAACCGACTTGCGTCCGGTTGCTTCTGATTCCAGTCGCCTACATCCTGTCTGCGCTGACGATGTAGAATCATTACTATTATTACCCATACCGTACGATTCAACATTGATTACCATTATGCAAAATACCGCATACTCGAGTAAACCGGCGGGACAGCTCAACGCCACCGGGTGCATCCCCAGGCTGTGGATTGGGGGACCGCCTTTCACGTAAGATCTAACTGTGAAATAAGCGGGGTTATCCTGGCGAATAAGCAGCCGCGGACAATGAGCTGCATTACTATCAGGGCGTGGTGGATTCACGGTTGACGACTGGGTTCTCTTATAAACTGCCACACAAACTATTTGATAATAGTACGACATGGCGTATGTTACCACGCTACAGAAGGGTTTTGGGTGCTCCAATGGAAACACATGGGCTCCCGGATAACATACTGTCCGTATGGGCTACCGACATCCCCAGTCCTCGTCAACTATGGACAACCCCGACGAAGGCGTACGAATCATCTCTGTGATCACCGGCTCCCACGGGTACGCAAGGTGTGTCCCGTATCTTGCATGGCTGGACCCCATCCAAAGGGTGTACGAATCAATTTGATCATAGGCCCCAGCAACAGGACGCACGTGTCTCAACAGCCTTGTCAATCCCAGACTTCCCGATTGGACAGATCTACTACAAGAGATCCGCCTTCGTTGGTGAATCCTCGAACTGTTGCGCTGCTTCTGTCGCAACCTCAAGCAAAATGCAGTGGGCATCCTGCATGGATGGACGCAATCCGAATGGCGTACGAGCCGAACAACTACTGTTCAACGGCCCCCAATGGACTGCAAATTCCGTGCTTCGCCCAGCTGCCTTGTACGTTAGGTTCCTGTTATAACCCATCCAGTCGTGCGGAATCAGAACACGAGACTTGAGAGCGTACACTGGAATTCTGCCACTCAGTGGGTGACCAAAACGAATGTGACATGTTACCCAAAAGCATGATCAGTCTGATAAACAACCAATCAGAAAGCAGAAACCTGTTGATCAAATTTAACCAGACCACCAACGGGTGGTAGGACCAATAAGCAGGCGTTAGGACAAAAGCACATCGACTATCTGCAACAACGGGAACGCGTCCGTAACATCTCTCTTTTCGACAAAAGCGAGCTAATCACGTCATATGAATGTTTTTTGGGGTTAACACTTAAACGTGTGATTGGTTGACGAACACGATTAGATCTTCGGACATCCAAAGTGTCTGAGATGACTGGTGGTGTTTGGAATGTTGGCGTTAACGAGAACGTATCTAACAATATGTCAATGGGTAGTTGATCGTTGGTCCGATGGCATTCCTGGCTATCATCGGCTCGTTGTCTCATGTGATTGACATGACGTATCCAGATGAATTTTCCAACTCTGACTCGGTAGACAACATTACCCTTACGAGTGACAATTAGGCCTGGTAGCCAAACTTCCCCAATATGACGCATATTCCGCACACAGACTGCACCTCCTGGTCGAAAATACCTGGGGTGTGCTCTATGATGTCTGTTGAACTGCGCTTCCATTTCTCTCCGTTGTATTGATCTTTGGGCGTATAGCATCCAGTGGAATTCTTAACTGTCGTCCCAGAAATGCTTCAGCTGGTGGCTGCTGTTTCGGTGTCACTGGGTTAGCTGTTGAACGGTAAGCCCTCAGGAAAACATCAATTACTTCCTCTACTTTACCTTCTCCTTCCAATTTCTGTAAGGCCCTCTTAAACGTATCTACGAATCTCTCCACTTGGCCATTAGACTGTGGGTGATAAACTGGCGTGAATACGTGATGAACGCCGTTGCTGCCACAATATGCTCGGAATTCCACTGAACTGAACTGTGGTCCGTTGTCCGTCACTAGAACTTCCGGAACACCAAATTGAGCGAATAACCGTCGAAGATGAGAAATAGTTGTTGACGTTGTAGCGATTCGCATGGGAAAAATTTCTGGCCACTTCGAGTGTGCATCGATCGCTAATAAGTAGAACAGTCCGTTCGATGGGCCCGCAAAATCAAGGTGGACTCGGGACCAGGGTTTTTCAGCCTTGGGCCACGAGTATAGTTCAGATTTAACGGGCATTTTTGCCGCCATTGCGCAATTTCTGCAAGATCGAACCAAATTTTCAATTTACCCGTCGATTCCTGGCCAATAAACGTAACTGCGAGCCACCGACTTCATGCGGCTAATACTAGGATGACCCGCTACTGTATAACTGTTGGAATCAATGCGCGGTTTGCTAACATTAAACACCCGTTGATCACGGTAAGTAATTCCTTACTGCGAAAAAATTGTTTCAATCTCTCATCTATTGAACCAGTTGGTCAACGATTCTGGAGGCGGTGCATGACTTGCTGTCATAAAGCATCCTCCGCTGTTGTTTTTGCCACCATTTTGGCAGTTACTGGTAGATTACTGATTGAGTCTGAAAAAAACGTTATAAACTTCGTCATCTGTTGATAATGATGAAATGACTGAGTCCTCATCAGGCCTTGTGACCGCCTCTTTTGTTATGAGACGAGATAATGCATCTGCGTGCCCAAAACTTGATGTTTTCTTGAACCCAATTTCAAAATTGTATCCTAGTAACATCGTAGCCCATCGCTGTAATCGATTGGCCGTGTGAACCGGAATACCCTTTTATGTACCAAAAATTGACAAGATAGGCTTATGGTATGTATATAACGTAAACTTCCGTTCGTGCAACATTTTGTGAAATTTTTTCAACTGTAAATATGAGCTATAGTTCTTCTCAGTCAAACTTAGTGTGCGCGAAACATGTGAGACCGCCTTTTGTGAACCATCAGGAAATTTGTGCAGAATAACTGCTCCAATGCCGTATCGAGATGCATCTGCAGCAACAATTGTTTCTAGTTTTGGGTCATAATGAGTTAAAAGCAAATTGGAGGTCAAAAGTTGTGTGATACGTACGAACGAATACTGGCAGGCTTCTGACCACAGCCATGAACAATCCTTCGTAAGTAAATGATTCAGTGGTGCACGAACATCATGCATATGAGGCACAAAATTGTTGTAATAGTTTACCAGACCTAGGAACGATTGGAGGGTAGTCTTATCTGTTGGTGGAGGCATTTCTGTTATAGCTTTTATCTTCTCTGGGTCAGGCCCATGACCCTCTTAGTCAATAATGAAACCCAGGTACCAAATTCCATGAAGAGAGAGCATTCGTTGAACTTGACGCGGAAACCATGCTCTTTGATGCGTTTAAAAACCGAAGCGAGATGCGACTGATGATCTTCTACTGTGGTACTAACAATAATAATGTCGCCCAAGTAAGCCATTACACACGTCAAACTAGCTAACATCGTGTCCATGATCTGCTGAATAATTGCTGGAGCACACTTCACATCGAATGGTAGGTGGTTGAACTGGTACAGTCCACGATGTGTGTTAATGATTAGAAACTGCTTACTGCATGTGTCGACTTCTACTTGTAGATAGGCCTCAGAAAAATCAATCTTAGAAAAAATCTTGCCACCGTTTAGCTATGCGTACAGGTCCTCGGGAGCGAGCAGCGGATACTGATGAGTCTCCAATGCTTCGTTTAGACTAGTTGAGAAGTCGCCGCATAAACGTAGCAACCTATTTGCCTTTTTTTATTACTATTATGGGTGTAGCCCAAACCGAATAGTTTACTGGACTGATGACTTCCATTCTTTCCAACTGGTTCAATTCATCCTCCAACGAAGAAATAGCTGCATATGGAACCGGTCTTTTGGGACAGAAAACTGGTTTTGTACCTGAGCGAAGGTACAAGGTAGCTTTGACCGTGTACACCGACCACCTTCAAAAAGGTTATGATACTGTCCATGCAATTGTGAAATCATTTTTGCGTTAACGTCTGCGTCAACCAAAGACCTTGGCTTCTGATAAGCGAACATCATTTCAGTAACTGGACAGATTTGACTACAGGCTGAATTCAATGGCACGTCGAATAATCCCAGTTTATCAATCCAGTCTATACCCAATAAATTCAACTTAAGATCCTTTACAATGTAACAAATATCAATAGCATACAAATTGCCACAGTTTAACTTTCCCCCAATTGGAATTTGAGTCCCCGAGGCGTTCCGTGCCACATGATCGGTCTGGACGTATACCGGTCTGTGTAAACAATCCCATGTTTTCTCCGAGATAAGTGTAATGTCAGAGGCCGTATCCACTTGTAGTCGCACTTTTGTACCATTCAGTAAGATGTCAATATATCTTCTATCAAATGCGGCGAACACAACGTTAGATCGACTGTCATAATAGGTCGACCTCTCTATGGGCCCTCGTAAACGCCTGGATGAGAACGTTCTCCTACAGCGAACTTCTTCCCACATTTTTGGCACGTGTGAGTTTGAAATTTGAAAACTCGCGCAAAATGCCATTCTCCATAATGCCAACACACGCTCGGTGGCCTTGCTGTGAATTCTGTTGACTGGATGCTTCTCGCTTTATTGATAACACATACATTGACGTCTTTGTCACTGTTGCGCTTGTCTTCAATCAATCTGGCATCGTTTTTAAAATTTATTAATCATTGGCATTCATCTGTTACAGTCTGTAATGCCATGTCTGGGTTCTTTTCTAGCTGCGATAAGATACGTGTACGGATATCCGCATCGAATACTGATTTAAGTCCACACACAAAAATGAAAGTTTCAAACTGATCGTTGGCGAGACTTGATAACTTGAACTTCTTACACTCACGATTGACCACACCGGCAAATGATAGAAAACCTTCTGAATATTGCTTACTGAGTTGAAAGCACTTAAATCGAGTATAGAACAATGACATACGTTCGCTGAAAATGCGCGTCAAACACTGTACAGTGTCTGTGAATGAACATTCACGTGGGTTCTTTGGCAGAATATAGTAACAATACTGAGCGTGTTCCGTTGGACCCAGTTTGCGTAGAAGTAGTCGAACTTGGGCACAGTCATTTAAGTTTACTGCGGTCTCCTTGAATATGTCCTCATGACGCCTGAACCAAGCTTCGAACGTGATTCCGCTGTCCGGTTGATAGTTGAATTCTGTTATGTTGTTGGCCAATGATTCTGCTGTGGACACTGTGTTTGCAACCGCTGAACTATGTTGAACTGTCATTTTCTGCGCCATGGCCTTAATCAACTTCAACTGAGTTGCTTCGCACTGTTTGTGCTGCTGCTTAAGAAGCTTCTGACCTTCCTCGAGTGATAACGACATGATGAGAATGACCTGCCACTGTCCGTCGCCAAATGTTATGACCCGACCAGCCGTGCGGAAAAAGAACACGAGACTTGAGAGCGTACCGACCAAAACGAATGACATGTTACCCAAAAGCATGACTAGTCTGACAAACAGCCAATCGGAAAGCAGGAACATGTTGATCAAATTTAACCAGACCACCAACGGCTGGTAGGACCAATAAGCAGGCGATAGGACAAAAGCACATCGACTATCTGCAACAACGGGAACGCGTCCGTAACAGTTTCTTTTGAACTAAAGGCTTCGAGTGGGCTCCTCGAGCCAACTCTCTCCTTCGGCATGTGAAGCCGAGAAATAACCTATTCGCATAAATATGAAATCGAACTCACAATATCTATGAATTCTGTCACGTCGTTCTGTCACAACTCTTTGGCCGAGGTGTCGACAGCAGGCTTTCTTCACATGTTAAATTTTACCTAACCCACTCACTTCGTCTCGTTTCTCCGTATTTCGCAAACAACTCTTCACTTGGTGACCCCATAATCCCGTTTCCGCGCATACGCCAGAGACTTACCTCATTCGCCACCCCGCGACGGAAATCACAGCCGGAAAGACAGTGCGTCAAACACCAAAGTTCCTTTGTCTGAAAGCCTTAAGTCTCTACTCATTCCATCAACACCAGTTAAGCTTGTCGTCTTTAATATCCAAACACCTAGGCAAATAGGTCAGCAAACAGCTCGTGCATGTGCTTCGGAGACCACCACTATCGATATCTGTTGTCTTGCTGGAACATGGCCTCAGAATTCTAGCTCCGTGCTACATTCCCAATCTCCGTCAGCTGTTTCACTATGCCCGTACGATGTACGTCTATGGCTCAAGTCACTGGACTGGCCGGTGTTAGAATTGCCCTAAGCGCATACGCGAAGAAGACGCTGCTTGACAGAATTCCCGTCAAAAGCCGCCTTTGCGCTGTCAGACTCGAAAGTACGGTTAGAGCATCCAGAAGCGTTCATCACAAACACTATCTGTTCGTTGTTACGGCAAATGTACCCACATACTGTAGTTCAGACGCAGTAAAATATTATTTTTATGACTAGCTCACTGACTGTCAACACACCGCAAGGTGCAGGGTTACTGTACTACTGGTAGGAGAACAAAACGCTCAGGTAGGTTTGCTAAACGCTGACGAGCGTGACTTGGATGGATCGCACTCTTACGGCACTCGTCGAACAGACAACGGTGACCGTTTATGGCAGCTGTGTCAATAACGGTCTATATCTGGCAAGTACAAATCTCCGACCTTTTAGGAGTGAGTGCGCCACCTGGCGACCCGAGTCATCGAGTCAATCGTGGACACAGATTGATCACATGGCCGCCAACTATCGTTGGCATAGTTGTTTCCAAGATAGCAAGTCAATTTGGAGCAACTGCGTGGATTCCGATCGTGCATTGTCATCTGCCAAGTTCGTTTTGCATTTTGGTGGGACGCTACTTCGCTGTCAATCACAAACTGACGTATCTGAACTAGCAGAGTCATATACGCTTGGCGCTTATCACTGTGCGCCTACCTCTAGTCAAAGTTTCCACCTACCAGACAACAATGAAGAATATTGTGCATATATGGTGTGCAATTCATGAGTGCGGCACTTCCTCGTGTGGTAATACTACTCGTTCAGTTGTCAACCACTGGGTCTCTATGCGACCATAAAAACTACCTGACGCTCGGCGGAATATTTCATCCAGCAGCGAGTATAACTCGGCCAGTAAGGCTAATATCATGGAACTATGGAAACAACTACGAAAGGATCGCGAGGGCCGGTGAGCACAACGCATCAACAAGATGAAACAAGCCGATGCTACCTGGAACTCTCGTAAGCTTTTCCAAGCAAGTGGTAGTAAGAAAAGAGGTGTGAGCGAGGTAACCTGTGGGGCCAGTGATTAGCCTATTCACAACCTGCAACGAGGCTGGGCTGAGTACTTCCAACAGCAGTCCAACTGGCCACCCGAGCTATTGACTACCCGTTTGGGACCTGCCTATGCCTATTGGTCTATCTTCGACTCTCCGAACACAGAAACAGTCGCTCTCGAAATCAAGTTTCTACAACTTCACAAGGCATCCGGCCCAGACGAACTTCCGCCTGCTCTTTTTGTAGATGAAGGTCCAACTTTAGTTAAAAAGGTGGCGGCTCTACTTCAGAAACTCCAGATCCGTGAAGATATCCCAAATGACTAGGGTTCGGCTAACATTGTCCCCATTCTCGACGAGGGCTCGCGCACTTCGTGTGAAAACCACAGAAGAATTAGTCTGATTCCTATTGCGTCGAAGTTGCTCGCAGCCATTGTACTTCATAGACTGAGCGAAAGCCGCGAGAAATATAGCCGTGAGGAGCAAGCTGGGTTTCACTCTGGTCGTGACTGCACTGATTACACATCTTCACACTTCGCTAGATGCTTGAGCTCTGCCATTCACATAAAAAGCCAACAGTTAGCTTCTTGGACATCAAAGGGGCCTTCGATTCGTTTGACAGAGTTGCACTCTAGGATTGTCTATCGACGAAGGGTGTGTCTCAGACGTATGTGAACATCTTGAAAGCAATTTACCGTTAGACTTTGGGCGGGGTTAGGGTTTATGCTGGCGTATCGCCGACCTGAATTGCTTCACCGCATTAGGTGACATTATTTAGTGGGTTAATAAAATACTTCAATTCTGATAGGTTGTGCGCATTTCATGAATCGTAGAGTTTCAGCATGCTGAGAACACAGTTTTACAGTTGACGAGACTCAATAAAACCGTTCCGACGACCGCCTCAAATCTCTAAAGTCGTGTTTTGGTTCTCTGGAAGAGCTGAGGCAGACACGTCGAAAACTAACAAGGCTATTTGCAGAAGTAGCTTACCTCGGATACCACAGTGGTCACGTGTTCCTCCTCTTCAGCTTCCTCTCCGAATGAAAGCAGTGAAAAGTTTCTACATAGGAAGAAAAGACAGCCTTAGAAAACAGTTACGCAACCAGAGAACTATAAGTCAAAAAGTCAGAGGCTCCCAACAATACACGCAAGAGACAGTAGTTTAGCAAGTATATACATTTTGAGCTCTGAGTTTAGGATGCCGTCGACCCTGACAGTGGTTCTCTAAATGACAGATTACGAAACAAATAAAAATGCATGAAAATATTCAACAGTTGGTGAATACTTTGTCCATACCCCATTACTTCGGAGCATCGGTCTGAAAGTAAGCAACAAGAAATATCATCAGAATACAGAGTCGTCACTGACTGTGACAGACTGTCAAATTCTACAGCGTTTTTGATTTAGCGGTGTGGATCGTTAGGCTGTCCCAAACAAAAAAACAATACCTCCTAACCCTGTTCAATAGACAAATCAGGGTGTTTACGGCTTGTGACCAAGCCACCGCCCGGTGATTTTCACCAATCGCCAGCGCCCGCACTAAACAATACATGATGCGACAAATCATCCATCAGTATATAACCAGCGTGGGCCGTGCATTTGTATTATCTCTGGTATTGGTAGCGAAATTAAAACTATCGACAGGCCAATGTTGTTCACAATATTGGTCAAAATGATGCAGGCTAACTGACGGAGATAAATGCCGTGGACAATTGAGTTTATGTAGCTTGCGCGCGGACTTGACAGATATCTGATACGCAGAGCCATAGTGAACGCACACAGGCACTTTTAACATTTCCTCCAAACGATGACTCCATGTCTTTGCAACACCACAAGTCCGAACGATCCTGGCGCTTTAGAGCTAGATGAGCCATAATGCTGTCTGATCGTGCTTACGACCGCTTACGCGGATATCTATGGCTTGAATTTCTCCCCGAAATTTGTCTAGACACGAAAGCTCTACATAGCTTCTTCCTTTCTGCATCATATGCACTCCGAACGCGTTGACAAATGAAACCGAAAACTATTTTGGCGCGCTGATCATCATGCCTAAAACAGCAAAGGATAACCATATTACAAGGGTCATCGATCAATCGTTCGTAATCGAACGGCAATAGTGAATTAGGACGGAAATCTGACAGGCATCGGAACATTGTAAATGATGCATTACAGACATCGATCCTCAAGACCAATAAGGCCTAGGTCTAGGCAAACCAACTCTATCTAGGTGGCGGAATCTGCATGACAACATACTCCATACAAACGACCGCGTTCAAATATTTCGACCCAAATGGACAGTGCTGTACCGCATAGAATCGATGAGAACAAAGTAGGTCCATCCGAAACTTTGAAAACGCCGAAAGTGTGCGAATTCGCGAGTGAGGCGATCTCCCGAATAACGACTGCGTAATGGCTTACTGACTAACTGACCCACATGGACGTGTGAACTGCCAAAGAGCAAAGCAGAGTGGTGCCACAAGAGAGTTCATAGTGCAAGACTTACTGTCACACTTATTGGGTATGGGACAAACGTGTTTGATAGGTTGTAAACTCGTTTCTTGGCGTTCCGTCAGGTGGAATGCATCATTGCCTCCCTACCTCAGCCATCACATGAACAATCCACCTGAAAACTAGCACATTGATATGATGGTGTACGCATTGAATGAACAGAAAATAAGGGAAAGGACTGAGTCTAACAAAACAATCGTAAGTTCATAGTTTGTCGTCGATTCGAGATTATATGGCTGGGGTTGAATCTTTACTAATCAACAGTAAATCACGTGCGTAACTTTTGCTCTTATGGTGGCGTCAAAAAACACTACTCATAATTAGACAGACCAGCCTCCGGTAAGTCAACATTAACTGAAGAGAAAAACCATCACACCGCCTATTTGTAAGTCGAAGATGTAAATTACTGAGTTGTTTACGATGGTTCACAAAACATTAGGCATGTCAGCTTGTTTGAACTATGATCACAACACTTCTCAGAGGGGGCAAGATGCCGATACCGTTCGAAGACGGTCTTTATTGCAGCGACACGAAACATTTCAATACGTCCAACAGAAATCACACATGGTCGTCTGTTGACACCTCTATTCGTCTAACTTCATACTCGTTAGTGTCCCATCTGAAAATGTCAATTCCGTAAGAAGGATCGAATGGAAAAAATGTGAAATGGCACGTTGACTGGAGACCCACGATCACCTAGTTGATGTTTGGGGGTATCTCATACAGTCTGGTGTCCTCAACATTGGATTCCCTTCAGGAATCCTCCTGCAATCCGTTAACACCGGTTACGGTATGTCCATCGAGTCGAGAGGTAAGTGGATGTGCAATTTAAAATGCAACCAACAACCAATCAGAGTGACGGTCAGCAACAGGTGAACTACAATAAGGCCAATAGCAGATCTGTAGCACTGATGGCAATCGAGATTAAATACATGCTGCATGATCCGAGAGAACCTAGATTCACTGATGTGACAAACATTGTCAACCAAAATGCATGTTAGATTAAGGTAAATGTTTTCAGACATTATTGGCTCGGTCGATGAGGCATTGACAACACAGCTCGCACTACTTCAAGTAGTGACCACAGCTGATCCAGACAAGATTAAAGTAACATGGATACTCTAGACTGAACGGACGGCGAGTAAATACCGTAGATATCATCAGCACTTAGCTCTGTCTGTCAGTACAAATGTTATTTCTTTGTCACATGTGTATAATAGACTGCGCATCCCCAAAGTTCAGACGAATACAATCCTACACCCTCGTCTTGTTAAAGTTGACGCTTCGTCTATCTTGATATCAATGTTGTGTTGTTGCCGTGCGGTCTATCAATAAGTATAGGTGAAGTAATTTCAGATGGTCACGACTAGGGCAACAAACAGTAAATACTGTATTTGAATTCGATGGACCAGACGGTGTTTGTTCGGAGACGGCCTAATATATAGGGGTAATCCCATATAATCCAATGGTAAACATTTTTGAGAACAACAGTGATTGTACAAGGAAGTGGACTTCGTAAAAACGATTGTAGTATTTGTTGGGAAAAGACTAGAGTGATTTCGATTTATAGTTAAGCAATTCGTTCAGGCCCAAAAGTGAATAATTTTTTGCTAAAGAGGTTAACTGGACTCTGCTCGAACGTATAATTCGAACCCAACGTTGTCTAAAAAATAATTGATCGAATACCTAAGACCTCTAGTTAGTAATATGAATTTTTTCAAAATGCCTCCGCATTTTACAGCACTGTCAATTAATATGTGGGTGGAACCTTTTTAGATTACCCACACTCAGAAAAGAACGTTTACAGCAACAGTGCAGAGACTAGCAACCGGACCAATATGAAAATAGTGAGTGTCATTAATATCCAGATCGTCACATCCAAAATAATACAAAGGTTTGGAAGTAAACGAGAGACGTCGTGTAAATCCGAAACCTACATGACTCACAATGAAATGACCGGTAACAAAGGTAACTGAACGTACTTGGTCGCTTTTGCCGTAACTTTGTCAGAGTCGTCCTCTTTATCTTTGACGGGGTCGCTACGGGGAGCCGGTTGTCGCGGTACAATATCATCGTAGGGATTGAGGACAACCTGAAAAGATGAGAAAAAATGAAAGGTCCCGAATACAGTACATAACAAACACAGTCCGGAACGATCAAACAAAACAGTATATTTCAGGCAGATATGAATCGATGAACTTACTTAGAAAACTTCCTTAGACTGGAAGCCAGTTACTGTGTTTAACTGAAATCATAGACTGTCTTTGAAGTCATGAAAGATTTCCGAGTCGTAAGCATCGGTCACATTCAAAAGCTAATCACCATGGCTCTGAAGCAACCGTGAGTTTAACACATAAACACACGTAGAAGAAAACGAAACACGTCCTTGTTTTTTGTTCCGTAACCACACATTTCCACACGAGGTTTGTTACAAGCTGAACAACAATTCTATTTGATAACGGTCTTCGCATTCAGACAGGAATCTCAGCCGACTCCTTTCAAAAAGAAGCATTAGAATAGTAAAGCTTCTTTCCTATCAAGGTTAATCGGAGATGCACATGTGTGTCACAAAAGGCAGTTGAACTCCGGTCTGTCGTATCAAGAAACAGCTAGCACCCATCACCTCATACTAGACACAACCAATGTATCACGGTTGAACATTTGACCACAATCATTTGTAGCCAATATTCAGGTCGATCAACCGCATCAATGAGTGTCTCATTAACCCTGTGAGTAAGTTGAAATCACTCACATCATCTGACGTTGTGAGCAAGACGCTTGCTCAATTAATTGTCCATTAAGTGGCTAGGAAGAATACAAGAAACAGGTCCATTTAACAAAATACTTGTTCTCAGTACAAGGTTCAGTCAGGTGGGCGATATGACGCGAGTAATAACCATTATTGAAATCCGATGTTCTAAAAGGCCGATGATGCAACAGCAGAAAGAATTAAACGAAGGAAGAAGTCGACGGCTATTTTTTAAAATAATTGCAGCTGTATAGTAAATAGGACCCTGAAGGCCACTATTGCATGAAAGTGACTACGCTAAGTGTGTGACTGTAAACAGAGATACCAAGCACTGCTAATCACAACAGCGGCCTCTGTTAAACGGTATAGAAATTATCATTCTGAGAACAGTTTGTCAGGTTAAACAGTAGCGTTTGTTTGGATTGCGGAGCAATGCAGTAGGTTAAAACCAAAACGATTAGGTTGACTAGATTCAGTTTCCACACCGATAAACAACCTTATGATCAAACACCTAGAAAGTCTAAGCACTCAGCCTGAACAACAGCAATACCGATGATGGAAACATTTGAAGCTATTGGAATTCGCCTGTACAAACCACCCCTGTGCGCACATAAATGTTTTTTTCAGGCGTTGGATCTGCCATGGCCAACCCCACACCCTGTTAGCCTGTCAAGACCCACGGTTCAAGTGGGTACTTGATTACAGCGTGACATTGAACTGATTGACCTGATTAACTAACCGTTCCCTATTTACCCCCTTCAATGATTCCCCTGTAAAATTCGTGATATAAATGTGATGTATTTAGCCTGATGATGAATCACTGAAAACGAGCTTGTTCGCTACACAGTATTTTTCAAAACATTTGTTTGTTGATCAAAATAGGCCAGAGGCATAAGACCAATTTCGTGTCTGTTGCGATTTGCAAAACAAGTGGGCTTAGTGAGACTTGATCACAGTAGGCGCAAAAGTCAAGTTGTAGTATTTCATTCACCAGTCATTTCCATTCAATTCAGAGTGAACAGCGACGGAAACACTGCACGGATGGATTCACGTGCTTGATGAATGGTAACAACCGATAAACCGACCGTGAACTGTTGAGAAGGAACACATACCGATTCAGGTTATCCAACACACCTTCGTCGTTCGGGCTGCACAAATTGCTTTCTGGGAGGTGCGCAACTGGGTACCACAAGCCGCTGGCAAGACTTGGATGAAATCGATTCAATTGATTCTAGGATGTCTTCCAACAGTGTGGCAAGAAGTCTAATTCCGTGTTATTCATCAAGCTGGTTGGACGGTTTCCTTCGGACCATTTCGTTATTATACTTAACTGGCTAGTGCATCCCATCTTAGGTTAAATAGGCGTATTTAGTTCATGAACGATATTATTCTTACTGGGAAGATACCGTGTAGGGATACAAAACAGGAAACGACAGCACGTTTTCTAACCTACCTACATAAGTTGCACAAACTAAGAAAGTACTCAATGCGTTGCCCATGTATCGGCGGAGACCAGATTTTAGTATACGGTATCCTCTGTTAATACCAAAAATATTTGTATCTACCTCAATGATAAGTCACTAAAGCTACAACATCAAGTGAGCTGTTTGACGAGTGAAAAGAACTCTTTTAGTATCCGTATGTGTCCAATATGGAACGACCTATCAGAGCCCGTCGTAACTGCGCCATCGCTAACCAAATTTAAATAGAGACAAAACACACACATTCGAGGGGCATCAATCCGAGTCTTCGGTTAAATTAATCGTTAGAATCATTGTGGAAGAGTGAAGATACGTTCGGCCTTTCATTATTGATATAAGCCAGCTGCTGTCTACCGGATCTTGTAGTGCGCCTTTATGACCGATAATAGTTGAGTTATTATTTCGCTTATTCACTCGGCTTTTTCTAACCTGCAAACAGTAATAGAAGTGCGCATTTCCAAGCCTAAGGCGGTGTTCGCTAATCTAAGACACCTATCAGCTTGAGGCAGACCGAGTTTCCGAACATTTCCTTCAAGTGCTCTTGACCATATACACTATTCAACAGATTCTACAGAGTCTGAGGTGCATGGCAGAAGCAACTCGTAAATAAGGTAATATTCCCTCATATTTAAGATTACACTGGAACACAACGCGTTCGCACATTAATGACTGGAGTGCATTAGCTTCGAGTCGTAGGTATATGATATTTACATGAATTTGGATTTCTTATTATCTTGCTGAGTCCATCATTTTCAAACGGAGAGAAAGCAATCTTTCACTGTAAGTGCATTCTCGAAACAGCGTTGGTTTAGACAGATCCAGTTCAACTGGGATCATTAATTAACACGCAAAATAGCATGTGGTGTACACCTGATGTGTACCGCGATACAAAGTCGCGAAACGTACACAAAGCGACCAATTTCAATCCAGACGAGTAGAGTAATAATTTAGCTCGATAAGAATACAAAGACTATCGAGTCAAATGAGAAAGGATGATAAAAGCCACTACGAAGCACTGCTGGTTTGAAGATGAGCATTGGAAGGCAGTAACATTCGCCTGGTCCCGCAAGAGTATGTAGCCAATTTACAATATCGACACAATTAGAGTACCAGCAAGCACGCCCCATTTGCACTGCAAGTTGCCACTTGTGCTTCGGAAGAAAGCATTCTTATTAAGCCTCACGTATGATGCACAGGAGAGGATTCTTCGAAACGTTCTGTACATAGAGTCTTCCGGTCCACGAATGATGGAAATATGCAGGAGCGGAAGTTATTCCGTTTCTCCTTTCTCTCTAACTAACTTTTGGTTAGGTCAAGCTTCGTTCAAACCGCACTGATTCTTCGAAAACCACCAGCTTATCGGTCGTATAGCGTCTGTACAATATTGACCCTGAAGGGTTTTCACATAGCGACTCTAAGCATGAAAGATAAGCGAAATAGCAACCCGGCTAGATCATCAAAAAATGCATGTATGGAAATAAAACCTCATACAATATGTACACACGAACAACAGTAATCATAGCTCAGTCACAGGTGTGAAGAACGGGACACTATTGTTTTTGTCACAAGATCGACCATATAGTGAGATGCCCGTAAACAGGGAGGTCACATCAAATTGTCACGAATATTAGAACAATCTAGCAGGTTCGGAGCAACTGCTTAGCATGTATTAAGTGAGCTGTCTTGGCTCGTTAGGACATACTAGCGTGGTGAGGATGAGCAATCGTAATATACTACTCACATCGGAGTGCAGCATCGCCCAAAATGGTCTTTGCTACGTAAAGGAACTGAGTATTGACATCTGTGGCAACCGAGACGGTCTGGGCCGAGTACCGTATGCAAATGAGTGTTTTTGTTCGGGGTTCTGTTCAAGCGCTTAACCCATGTGTGGCTTTCTCAAATAAATAACCTTTGTGCCATCTGCGTTCTTGGCTCACAACATTAGTTGAGCTGGGTTGCGACGCACCACATTAGCATAGTATTTTCGGTCACCTTCGTTTGCCTAATCCCTTAATTTGTGATTTTCTCACTCTAAGAATCACTGTTCAGTTGTTTGAAAAGTATAAGCATGTTCCCGGTTGATCAGACTGTACGAAATGCGGTCACTTCGAAGGACGATACATGAAGTACGTTTGCACGCTGTTCTATCCCGAATAATTAAAACGAGAAATTGTTTTCAGTTAACACTATTGTGGTTTCTAGCAGGATAGACTGGTAGCCTGAACGAAGTCGAATTTATTCAAACGCTGAGAGTTTACACACGACGAATCACCGTTCCTATTCACAACGCGAGCTAAGCTCGTAGAGCCCTCCATATTGCATAGGCGTCTGAAGACTTTTCCACAGGTTATTTTTCATTGACCAATGTAAGTGGAGACACACGTCAGAACGGTATTTTCTCCAAAGATGTTCACTCAGTACGATGGCTACAAACGCTTTACAATGGTATTAGCGGATTTCGTAACCATGACTGCATACAACTATCGCTATAAACTTTACAATGGTTGGTTACTTCGGGATAACTTAAGGCGGGCTGACACCCAAATTAACCGACCAGCGACGAACCGATCAATGTGGATTGAGACTTTAAGTCTGAGGGAAACGCGCCGGTTGATGTGGATGGTCACAATAGGTCGACCGAGAATACCCACTGAATTTCTGAATACAACGAAGCAGCGAACAAGACTTGCTCTCTGTGTTTGATCACCAAGATAATTAGAACACAAGAAATATGGAAACTGACAACTGGAAAGTCTATGGGAATGCGACAGCTGCAATCAATTGTGGGTGGTGTTTAATCTATATGAAATAAAGAAGAAACAACCAGGGTGAGTAGGCAAATGGATCAACACAGTGTTTGCCTACATCTGCGCAATCTTTGTTTGAAATCGTTGATTTGATTAATCGTGGGTTACGGAAAAGTTAGTACATATGAACGTTTTCTGTGCGCAGAGATTTCTGTGGTAACTTCAGTCCTAGAAAGGATTATTACAAAATACATATTTCTTATTCACAGAGAGTGACTTAAATTTTATTTCGACTGCCTGTATGCCCTATGAACAAAGCGGATCAGGCATTTAGTCTGTAGGAACACTTCTTTGAGAAAGTCTCGTTCAGTTTGTCAAGTGTCAGAGGTAAATATTTTTAGCGCCCTACCTGCCAGACAATGCTGTTGAGTTGGCAGAAGGAAAACGTCGGTGAATGTACTGAACAGTCCAATTCTGTTTTCTTTATACTTACTGCTTGATTGAACAACCTTTTCTTCTTAATATGCCAACATCTAGAAAATTGACTCGACCGTTGCTGTCCGATACCCTGGCGAATTTAACGCTGTCATAGGTTGAGTTAGAAATGACAGAGCACCGCCCACGTTGGAAATTTTCACTGCTGACGCAAAACGTATCATCTATGTGGTGTCTGTGAAAGAAAAATTCTTAAATGACTACACTCAACTGGGCAGTCTCCAGGATGTTCAGCTGGGAGGAGATCCAAAAGTAGGCTCACTGCCACTCACTCTATCGGCAGACCTCACCAAGGAAGAAAAACAAACGTTACCTATGCAAAGCAATAGCGATTCATTCAACTGATTCATTGGGACGCCTATATTTGTATTGGTAACCTCGAAGTAATCACACAGGTAGGCATTCGTCCCTTGCAGGGGCACAGCGGCACAAATAGCACAGAAACGTCAATCGGGAACATTCTGTGATTGTTTAGCCTCGGATTTTATAATACGTCCATCTACTGAAACTTGCCCCAGAAATGACACTATAGTAGTTCCAACCAAACAAGTATAAACAAGCTGGCGAACAATTCGGCCAGAACATTATGAGACAAGTTGTATACATCCAAAATAGGGTTCAAAGAAAAACCCCTTTGTGCGCTTTGGATGGATCATACAGTCTGATTGTCGTTCCCACAGGATGAGTGACTAGAAAGTGAGCAGACCATTGTTCTCCACGGCAACTTTTTCTCAAAGCCAACTACTCTCACGTCATCCGTCGGTATCTTATTTCGAACACATCGGACAGAGTCACGATAGTTCGAATCATGCCCATCACAACGGAACTGCCTTACTAAGCTGTGAAGTGGTATTCTTACTGAAAAAAATAGTGGATACCAGTGAATTCCCCTGACGTACTAATTGAGGATTTCATACAAAATTAATTTTTCGGCGTTCTCAGTCGTATGACGTACCGGTGGATTCGGTCAGTCGGGGCATACACGAACCTAGTCAACCACACAGCAATCGAAAACCACATTCAATTCGATCAGCTTAACTAAGTCTGTCAAATGGTTTCGCTCGTGTGCAGTACTCACGAAACGTTTGCAACTGTTTTTACTGCGAGTGCAACTCGTGATATCAACCTGTACGTTTTCAGGCAACTGTAAAAGCCTACTGAGAAGTACATCATCATCATCATCATCATAGACAGCAATACATCAGTGGTTCACACTGATGCTTAACTGCCACACAACCATGAAGAAGAAGAAACAAACCCTGTTTAGGAAGAGAAAAGAAAAAAGAGGGAGGGGAGGGGACCTAACCACTAAAAAAGAGCTACGTCTACATTCAGACATACAACATACACCTCGCAAACAAACAACCGAGCAGTGAGTGGAAGTAAGACGTCATCAGCAAGACAACTTCCTCACGGCTTTCACTGCCCCGCGTCATTAAGTGCACTCACTTCACAGACAACTCGGACAAACAACGACAACATTCACGCCACTGAGCTCGGTTAGCCGCCATCTCACCTAAAGTCTCAAGCCACCGACTCTCTGAGTCGCGAGGGCTCCAACCCGGAAGACAAACCCGACCTACAGTGCCCAACCCCTTCGTCCAGCAAGGCAAACATTTTGTTCGGACGCTAGGCTTAATGTGATTTACTAGTGCTCAAAATACCGCCACGCCAAAGCGAACGTCTTAGCACAACTATCAGAACGAATACGTTTCAATCAAACGACCCGGTGGTCAGCTGGTACAAGAAATGTCCTCGTGTGCTTAGACAATCTTGAACAAATACTAATTCAACTTGACCCCGGTTGACCAATCGTCAGCGACATAAAACGGTAGCAATTTTAATAATTAGTGTACATACTTAACATGCAATTTTCAATGAGTGTCTACGTATTGTTTAAGTTACGATGAGGTGTCGAAAAAGCAATAAACCAGTACATAAATAATTCAGAAGGATAAGCTGATGTGAAAGACCTAAAAATTTCAACTTAGGCGGCCCACTGCATTCTGTGTCCGAAATACCATCTTTTCCATAGCAGATGACCGGAATCCCAACAGCTGATACCCAAAACGTCAGGTGACGACTATCACCACTTTATCTGTTAAAAGAACTGTAGGACAAAGGTGAGCACCAGAACAACCCACAGTGAACTATGAACAAATACACAGTCAACTAAACAAACAAGTTGGTCGCCGCGACACAACACTACATCACACCTACCTTGGTATTCACAATTCGATGTAGTCGGTATGGTCGCTCGTCCGATCCGACATCGCCTTCACCAAGACGGAGCATGTTGAACAGTGTTTCCCCAGCCACCTTTCCAAACAACGTGTGCTTCCCAGTGAGCTCCGGTGCGGCACCCAGTGTGAAGAAAAACTGACTAGCATTCATGTTCTCAGCCAAACAGGCCATACCAACTAGTCCCCGGCGGTTGAAGGAAAGGCGTGAGTGAATTTCGGTCTACCGGGTTTGATATACACAAAAAGACAGTGTTTCACGTAACACAGGTAAAGAAAGGATATTGCTTCTGTCTGCGCAACACAAAACGCGTCCTGAGAATGGCTACACGACAGCTAGGCCAAGCAGACGTGTTGAACATGCGTGAGTGGACTAACGCTAGGCACTAGCAAATACTCGCGTGTGAATGCAGTTATCGATTATACTTAACAGATGGTAACCGTCTCTCACCGAAAAGATCGGTGACATGATCATTACTCACAGGCAAAAGTGGTTAGGCGTGCAGATATTACAATTCAGTCCAGACTAGTGTAAGATCATCAGCGCGATGGTCAACAAGGTTAACTCATGAAGATGTAGTTACGATAAAAATCGAGGTAGGATAAAGGATATGCACTACTGATGAATCTAACAGGAACTAAAATCGAGTATAGAAATCCACTTCGAAAGTGACTGGAAGTAAAGTCCACCTGAACGCGAAAGCTACGAGCAAATGCGAGTGACTTTTGAGTTAAATACACATACATTATATAAAACAAAAACCAGTGGAAACGCAAGCAGAAGAGTCAGCAATCTCACAGAAGTAGACTCATCAAATAAAGTAGTAGAATGTCACGATCGGCAACATTCCCAAACAGCAATATAGACGATCGTGCGCTTCTTGGAATGGCAGACAGCACCCACCGACATTGTCCAACACGACAGCGAGAACACCATAAACGGTGACTACCCAATTACCGGGCCGCCTCGTCAAACTGCTAGTATCCACGATGAAAAATGCGCACAATCATTCAAAAAGCAGGTACTGTAGCAAGCTGTAAGGTAAATCGTAGGTTAAATCAATCTTGGATTTCAGAGAAATCACTAGAGTCGCTAGATACCACACGGTACATTCCTCCTGGTCGTTCAGATAACAAGTTTAAGAAGAATATCCGTAGGAAGCTGAAGCGTAGATCGATCACTGATCATTAGGCAAGGCTAATGGAGAAGGCTAAGGAAACGATAACCGCTTTTACTTCAGGGAATATCGACACTTTTTAAGTTTAGCCGTGCTACTGGTCTCAGGCGACCGTTTGTCAGTGAAGTTCCTAACGAGGCAGATGGTACATTCATCCATAGTAGGTCCAGAATGTTAGAGCGCTGGGCGGAACACCTTGAGGGTCAACTTAGCTGGCCTCCTGCTTCTACTGAGTTACCCTCATGAACTTGCAATGCATCATCCTGGTCAGCAGATTTAAGATAACCAACTAAAACTAAGGTACACAATTGTTTTTTGGCTCTCAAACGGAGTAAGACCGCTTGCTTATATGATGTCGAGCAGGTACTTTCAAAAAAGGTGAGGAGGCATCAATTGAGATTTCAGGTTAGTTGTTTCAACTTATATGTACGACAGCGATCATCTCTCCTTGCTGGGGTCACTTGACGATAATAATAATACTAACATTTAAGAAGTGTGTCAAGGGAGTTGGTTTCATTCCAGTCATTACTAGGGTTCTGGCATCCTCTATACTTCGTCGACTCACCGTAGCTCAAGAACTCAACATTATGAGAAAACAGATAGGATTTCGTTCAGGAGGATGTTTTGATCCAACTTTTACTCTTCGCCAATTTTTGGGACAGCGTCACGTGTACCGATGGTCAACAATTGTCGTACTTCTCAGCTATAAAGGTGCATTTCATTTAGTCGATCAATGTACACTTTCATAGTCGTTTAAACGCAGGGGCGTACAGACTGAGTATGTGAACATACTGTCGGCGTTTTAATCCCACACTCCAGCTCAGGATAGCGCTTACGGTGAACTGTTTGACAGTTCCATCACCATGAGCGGTGTGCGTCAAGGTCGTCCACTTTCGCCATTTTTGTTTAATTTTGTCATGGACAATATAATGGAGGATTGTTTCCAAACTCACAAGATACTGGCGTGGACCTCCAATCGAGTGGGAGACTTACTGATCTTGATTAAGCAACTGTTTGACTTTTCCAAGCAACACAAACAACAATGGACGCTATTTCGCGTTCTTCTAAATAATTCACAATGCGCAAAGTGCTTTAGCAAGATTGCTGTGATTGCGAAGATTTAAAGTTGGATAATAGCGTTGTGCGGAATGTTGATCGGTTTGTGTACATCAGAAGTTGCATCAACAGCGGCGGCGGAGGTGTAGGAGATGGAATGAAAGCGCGTATCTTCATGTTCAAGTTTTACGTTTACACATACTCAGATGGTCAGGTCGTGTACTAAGGATGCCGGCTGATGGTTTATCACACTCCGCATTTTTTCCCGATGTTTCGGTCGACTAGCGTAAGGTGCGAGGTGGAAAAACGATTACCTGGCGTAGATAAATGAAGTCTTTCACCGAAGGGTTGGCCACTATAGATCAGGTATGCATCCCGGACTGGGGACCTCTGGACTGCAGAATTTCAGTGAGATGGCACCTGATCGAACTCAGTGGCATAAATGTCGTAGTTGTTTGGTCGCGTTGTCGGTGAGGTAAGTGCATTCAATAGTGTGGGGCAGTGAAAGCCATAAGGAAGCTGTCTTGCTGACAACGTCGTACTTTCAGTTAAAGCTCCGTTATGTGTTTGCCAGGTATAGGCATCTTCATGTTGAATGCTTGAATACAGAAGTTTCTAGTTGTAATAGTCAAGCCCCTTCGCCCCTTGTTCTGTTTTTCCTCTTCTAGTGATTGCTTTCTTTCTTGACGGTTGTATGGCAATTAAGTAAGGAATCCAGTGAATTTGGTGTTGAGCTTATCCCTGGCACTAGGTTTACCGATCAGGAATATGCGGATGACATTGTCTTGCTTAGTACCTCTGCCGAAAACATGTAGATCATGCTGAACAAAGTGAGCAACTGGGCTCGTTTGTACCAAATGCGCTCCGCATCCTCAAAGTGTAAATTGCTTCTTCGAGACTGGGGCATTCCCACTCCTACCTTCTTTATTGTAGGCAATCCAAAGCAATCAACTTGAAACAGTAGATATCTTCAAACACTCGAATAACACTATCTCGTCAGTTTGTAAGACTGCTGAAGAGATATCACCGAACATAGCAAAGGCATGAGTTGCCTGGTCAGCCTGCGTCATCGGTGGTGTTGAAAAGACGTTCGGTTGTCTCTAAAAGAAAGGGTATATAACACCTGTGTACGTTCTGTTCTGCTTTTTGGTTCGGAAACATGGCCTGTTCGCAACGAAAATATGAGCAAACGTGTTGTGTTTGACCATCGTCGTCTCCGCCAATTAGTCCACATCAAGTGGACTGATCGTGTGACTACCACGGCCGTTCGCCGGCGCGTATTCCGGGACGCTCGGGATGCGCGATGAATTGGTCAACTAATCGCGTTGCACAGTCTACGATGGTTGGGTCGTGAACTCCTCACGCCATCAAATCGTTAACCGTACCGGGCATTATATACGGAGACCACCAACCGTTGGGTAAAACCACATGGTGGTCGAGCAAAAACGTGGTCACGAAATATAAAGACCCTGACTACTCCACTGAACAAAGTGGGTAGGTGTCGCTCGCCTGAATGGGGTCCTCATATTTAGAGAAGTTATTTGAGATGGTGGTGTGTCGCGGTCAACGGCGCACCTGCATCCATACCATTCCTAGTTCTTCCACCTAGTCTTCTTTCATTTTTATTATTGCAATTATTTCGTAATATTTCCAGCAGTCTTTCATATTCTAGGATATTCCACGTCATTGCTGAGGTGAGAGGCGGCCCGAGTCACAACTTCCCAGTTAAGCTCATGGCTGTTATGATGGGGTTGATGATGAAGCATCAGTGAGAACCACTGATGTATTGCCGTCTGTGATGATGGCGATAACGGTCAACGGTTGGGCAATCGATGTGCTCTTTAAGGATACCTTCTCAACACCATTCTCTATTATACAAGGAACAGCTCTGTTGCAACTGTAAAACGTAGGTCCGCTGCACACTTACGGGACAGTAGCTGATCACTTACGTACCCCTACTTGGTCAATAATACAGCATACAACCCTCTTGATGTAACCGCTTTTCATTTAACTGCTCCCATTGAACCGTCTATCAGAATTGTACCTGAAAGGCCTGGTGAGCACAGCCGTCCGAATCAACGCAGCGCGCAAGCTCTGACCAACACACAAAGATGGTAGAAGGGTTCTCATGGGCCCCAGATGGAGATATCAATAGTAACGACGCTGACTAGTGATCATATGGTTACGAGTTTGAATCTGGTTATTTCGACTGTCCTGTTACCCAGGTTATGGCAAATTCAAAGTATTCGGCCCATATGCGATCTACACCCTATACCAAAAGGCAGGAAACGCTTTGTAATATAAAAAGCTGCAGACAATTTAGCCGGAATAGATGCGAGCAAATAACTCATAGTTCAAGAATTTCTGACGCAGCCCATATATAAAACTCCGGAAATGTAGCTGCTAGCTCGTGCTTTGAACCCAAGGGCAAAGTGCACTCACTCACTCGCTCATATACCTGATCGGAAACAACAAAGAGGTCCAGTTGTTAAGCATAAAATATTGAGCAAAAAGCGCTGCCGTGTATAGAGTTGGAATATTCAATAAAACTTTTGTACATGTAGAAGAAATCATTGAAACAGCTGACTGGTGAGCCATTGACAGAAAAGGACTGAGCAGAAGTCTGAAAAAATTCGATTCCATATTCATGATGAACTGTCCGGAAACGCCTCGCAGAACACAACACAAGAATACAAACTGAATGACATCTGGTTCGAAAGCACTTAAGAGAATCAAATATTTCACCCAATCTTAGTATGTGAAAAAGGTCTTAGATGACAACCATGAATTTCACTGTGGAAATTAACTTGGTAGGCGCTCCATAAGAACATCTAAAACCAATCCACTATTGGGTAATAACAAGTGACGTATTCTAGAAATGAATGAGATAAAAGGGGACGAGAGCAGAAGTGAAGTAAATCTTAGATGATATGGGTGACAGGGCAAACAAACTATCACTTAGTCAGCACCGTGAAGGGATTCAACAAAAGTGAAGAATTATCTGAAAATCGACGCGGACTAAGATATTTCAATGATATCGGCTCAATCGAGGCTGACCAGTTTATGATATCACGTCTTAACGGAGTGAGTGATGCGAAACTCATGCGCTACCACTCCGGGAGCAAACGACAAACGAGCCGGCTGCTATGGTTTTAGGAGTCAGTGAGAAGTAGAAAATTTAATGCTAAAAACAGAAGTATTAAACAAATTAGTACGAAATAGGTGGACAGAAACAAACCTTGAAGGGATGTCCGTAAATGCTCTCACCACCTTCCCCCGTTCCAGTCGGATCACCTCCTTGGACTATGAAACCACGAACTAATCGATGAAACGCTGTGTCATCATAGTAGCCTTCCATACACAACTGGACAAAGTTTCTGCATGCGTTAGGAGCTTCTTTCGACCAAAGTTCAATTTCAATTTCTCCCACGGTAGTCTTCAAAATGACTTTGCCATTCGTTGCAGGTTCACTAACATATATGTTACTCATGAGGCCTCTTTAAAAAAAAAGTAACAACAAGTGCTATCAGTATTGGTGTGTGATCTGATTAACCAAATTTGAGCGGAAAAAAAGAAAGTTCCCCATCGCCACTGAATTATCTTTGGTGAATGCGAACTATCAAAACACAGCGGGAAACTCTATACGCTCACACTCATTTCTCCAGGATGTAATTGCTGTCAAAAACATAGACATTTAATCAGGCTTCATGACTCCAGGTTATGCATCACCACAAACGACTCGTAAAAAACAGAAGCTACTACGAGAAAAAAGGAAAGACTCACTCCCTGTGAAGCGTGAACCATTACTATTACACAACTATAGCCACTCCATGCTCTTACAAGAAGTTGACCTGAGTGTTGTTAACCACCGTTAATATTTTGTTTCACACTCACTCAAATTTCGCAACGTAAAACATATTCCAGTTCACTGAAGATAGCCGTTAGTTTCAAATTAATATAGCCTCACTGAAGATGACTGAACAATTAATGAAAAGAACACCTGCCAGGGGAAACGCTACTTCGGCAATCAGCGACAATGCATAATGTGCCCTTCCAGACGGTACTATTATACCCCGAAATCCTTGAGCAATCCTATTATACGCCAGTTAAACCTGTGCATAGAAGGTTCACACAATGTTTCTCCCCAACACCTAACGTTTGTTAAATAATAATGGCATGTGATGGGAACGCCAAGTTAGCGTTGACGAAATCACCTAGTGTCTCCAAGTGAGTATTCTTCCTATTATTCAGTAAGGTAGTATCGTTTCGCGAATTTTGTTGGCTCTGACACGTTTAACCTATTCCTGGGCATGTTACATGACAGTCGAATCATCAATTATGGTGATACACCTTACAAAGGCAATGGTTAAAGACAGTGGGTAATAGAAAGTTTCAAAATGACCCACTAAAGTCTTCTGAAAGAAATCGATCTCATATAGAGCCAAAATAGATAACATGGCAGAACTTACGCATTTCCTATATACACACCAGAGAGCAGTCCAGGTTTACATACAGCCCACTTATTCGATAAAAGCAAATTAGCAGCCGAAGTGCTGACTGACCAGAAAGAACCTGGTCATCCTCAGCTCGAGTGGGCCAAGACACTGATCAGTATAACAAGACTAGGCGAACACGCACTGTAATCATCCAGCTAATTAACTCTCACAAGTCTTTTAGAGGCCAAGAATGAAGACGATAAGCGAAGACAGCAGACCTTCGCTAGTCCAACAGCTACCTGGTCAGCACACAATACAAGCTGGTGCGAGAGAATTACCTAAAAAAAACAGCAGTCAAAAATATTGAGCGACCAGTCTGCAATAAAAAACAGGTTACCCCCAATCAACCCAATATTGTAACACACTCGGAAGGCACAATCTGCATACCATACAGATTGGCCACGTCGATTTACTGATTCAACCCAAGCTGCGTGTAGGCTGAAGAAGAACTAAACAAGTTAATGGTATCGCCACACTCGATAACGGTCAACTTACAACCTAGTAAAAGTCATACCTAAATAATCGGAACACGCCGATGCCCCTTCTAGAAAATAATCTATTAAGTAGTTGAGTGGGGAGGGATAGATCGGAAACTTCCATCGAACACCGAGTTACGAACAGAAAGCTCGAGACAGTTACCCACACATACACACTCTCCGTTCAGAGTGGGCATGTAACGATTGCAGGAAAGTGACGGTTAACCGGAACTCCCCGGTCTTGAAGGGAGCCTTAATGAACATGTCAGACACTTGAATCAAGAACAGCCCTCGGGATCAAAAACGATACAGCCATTATACGAGCGGAAAATGCTGATGTTTCAGTGCTCATTGTAAAATGGTATGCTCGACACACTTGACGAGGTGCTAGGACATATACTTCAGGCAGTTTTGGTCTGTCGATGTCGCTTTATGAAACCTATAAGTGCTTTGGTTAATACTTACAGGTCGAAAGTTACCGTGACCGTTAGCTGAAGAAAGGAGTGACACGTTCAGGCCTGTTGAAAAGTGAATACACAATCGACACATCTGCGACAAAGTAAGGAACCTATCTATTCTCGGCATACCTGGTTCCCTCTGTGTTTCAGTAACCGCCGCAATTCGATATCCACAAGCATTTTGATTGGAGTAGACACAATGATACTACCTCTGGCTGTCACGTGGCGTCATGTCGCTCTTTTCGAAAATTGGAATGGCAATTAATAAACCTTAACTATAGAGCATTACTTCCTGCTTCCACGTGAAACGAAACAACATGGTGAGTTCAAACGGCAAACTCTCGCTAGGCAATTCACGTCCAAAAGTTACTCCAAGTTCGGACGGAGGTTAATGTGAAAAGTTATTGCTAAACAAATGGCCCATGCCATTCGAACCCGAAGGTGGTCTCAATTTGGGTGAACTGTTCCTCAAAGTGATCAGCCTACTTGTCGATACAAAAGCCTTCTGTTTCACAAGTCGGCTGTCAGTGCAACCAGGAATCGACCTAAATAAAAATATCTTTCCGATCCCAAGTGTACTTCATGTTCCCTACGCAGACCCATCGCATGTGTGTTTCAGCCAACGACGGTTTGTGTTATGTTCAGAGAATGGTAAACTTGAGTTGACATCTACTTAGAAACTCAGCCGAATACTTAGAAATTACTTTCTTCCCTATTTGCGCTACTTCTCTTGAATACGCCTATCCACGACGACGCTACATAACCAGTGAGACTTTCGTCCTCCACTCGTTACAGACCTTAGTAAGTGGGCCGTCAGTGCTGTGCGATAAACAGTTCGTACGTTCTCGTTGCTTAATTTTCAACTAAGCATTTTATGTCTGCTGCTAGATCATCTCTAACTAAACGGTAACGTTGAGAGGACACTAACAAAGACATTATGACTTTTGTTGACGTGTCCAGTTTGTTTCTTTCCCTCCTCATTTCGCCAAAATTTTGTTACCAATCGCAACACACTTGACTCGTTGACTTGACCACAGTATTTTATTATCAACTGACATTAACTGTTCATGGACTATATTCCCCTGATTAACTACTTTGAAGGTAAGTTTGTTCCCATTCATCACGAGTTGACCAAGACGGTCTTTTGACTGTCTTTGGGTGCACACGAAAATGTGTAACCCTGGCAGTCACCTACAAACATGGCCTGAATCAAGGTGGTTACTTCAAAGGAAACGACCATCCTTGAGGGGGTGACACAAGTGGTAGTTATCGGTGGTAAGGTCGAATGGTGTCAAAAATCGGGTAGCGGATGGCAGCATCTAATTGGTGCATTGTCGTATTTTACACCATAAAGTAAAACAACGTGGAGTTCGCGAGATAAGCATAATTGTGTTAGCTCATCACTACTGCCATTGCGTCGCACCCGGATATCAAACAGGCAACCAAGTCGTCTCTCTTCCGGGATAATAAAATTAATTTCTGCTTTCATATTGCCATCAAGTATGACAACATCCGGATGTATAGTCCGTTTCGGAAAATCCAACAGGGTATCACCAAACGCAATCTTGAAAACATGAGATAATGTGCATCGGGACAAATCCGTGATAACTAAAAACATCTTGCTGGCCTGTGAGGAGAGACGTTGACAAAAGCTCCAAATAGAACAGCACATACAACAGTTCATTGTGATTTGATCGGGTAACCTGTGGTCTGCTCGAGATCACAGTGAAAGCCCAACTTCGTCAGACCATCCAATTCAGCATTATTATTAACAGAAGCCATGAGAAGCCGCTGGTCCACAACACTATTAAATGGCAACTCAAATCAACGGTAACGTTACAACAGTAGTTGTACACTTCGAAGTTATAGCAACGCTCAGTTAAGGAATCAAAAGATCGCTCACCGAAGTGTGGGTACTTTAAAAGCGCCGAAGTTAGTCAAATGTGTTCAAATAAGGAAATGAAAATTAGAAGCAGATGGGAAAGGGAGTGAAATAGGCTGAAATGGGCTGATTTGTCAAAAAAAGTCAAATCGGGACGTTTACGTCGCAGAAATAGTCCACTCGGAGACCCCGGCTCTAACGCTTAAGCTATGAGGTCATAATATATAAGGTTCGGTTAGGGGACCTTATTCTGCGCCGATGATTTACGAGTTCGACTCACTCGCTAGCCCAATGTCAAAATGAAGAAGGCATTGACGTCTGATTTCGGTTCACACTGCGGAGAGTCTACTCAAAGTTACATCGAGTCCCTCAGACGTACAGGAAGCCTTCCGACTGTAATGAACAGCACACCCATAACTAGGCTCAACGTCAGTCACAGTGAGACTGGACCTCGACGTGGTGTGACGGTTTGCAAATCTCAATGACTTATTGGGCTAAAGTGGACGGTGTGACAATCACATTGAGTTACTGACACCAGGCACATCAATAAATAGAATTCTGACAAACAACAGTCTCCTGGTCCTCCAGGTTGGAGGTTGGAAGAAAATCGGCATATATTTCCAGAAAAAAAAACTAGTATTGAAATACAATCATTCATCCGCTGCCCTTCGATACAGATCTTTGAGCCAGAGGTTTAGGGTGACGATCCTACCCGTTCTCCTGTCTAGGTCTAGGCATCCTGGTAGTGCCTCGGTCCACAAACAAAAATGAATACTCACAATACCAATAATCCCACAGTGCATCGGCCGTCTCGCAGCACAAACCGGGTCACCCTATCTGTTGCATACAGCAGGGTGAATAGGCGAAAACATGCTACTGACGATACCCTTCTCCTCACTGTCCTATCAAATTCTGTTTTCAGACCCTTTCACACCCCGATTTCTAGTAATTATACGGCAGTTCCTACAACACACCTCGTGAATCGTAGTAACACTGTGACAGTCACCCCCATCTCTTACCACCAGACCTCCAATTACTCAGGCCTCTATCGTCCCTTGGTTAAACCTAGAATGCTTTCAACGTTCGCCCTCTAAAGCAGATAGATCAACAGGTCGCTCTCGCACGAACGTTAAACTCGTTACATGTCGATGTCTATCGTATCTCGGAGACTAGAATCCACGAAAGCAATCAACGTACGGAACTAACAGCACATACACCGACCACTCAGTACTGGTTATACAGTTCGGATGACTCCGAGGCCGTCGTTATCGGTCAAGCTAGAGTAGGTATAGTCCTTAGCATGACGACCGCAGCCACATTATTAGATTGGATTCCCTGTTAATGGCAGACTGCGCCGTCCGCTTGGCGGGTTCTGTTAAGGTCAACTCTAGACGCAGAACCTTCAGAAACCGTTTTATTATGTCTGCTTACGCTCCAACTGACTGTAGTGACACCGGCGTAAAGGATGCCTTTTACTCCGATCTGGCCGCTCTCTTTCGATCAACACATGGTTTTGATATATTCGTTCTGCTTGGGATATGAACGCCCAGGTCGGCCGCTTTGGAGAGGCCGAATCTCGTTTAGGTGGCATATGAGATTGCACCACATTGCTCGGATAATGGCGGGAGACTGTTGTAGTTGTGCGCTGAGCATAAGTTATTTGTAGCCAACACTAGCTTTAGGAATCGTGCACATCATTGCTAGATCTGGTGCCCACCTTCTCCGAATCAAGTCTGGTCTCAGATAGACCACATAGCTGTTAGTTATAGGTGGCGTGATTCGATTCAGTACTGCCGTTCTTATTAGAGCACACACTTAGATTCGGAGCATGCGCTGGTTCGCTGTCGCTTCGTCCTTACTGTTGCTAGGCGTCAACCCCACCGACACAAACGAATGTTTGTTGAGAAACTGGCTACACCGTCGGTAAAGCATAAGCACCAAACCAGCTTAGAAATCTGCCTTAATAGCTCTCACTCCGAAGATACTAAGAGCTGCTGGGCCAAAATCTCATAGGCAATTTATGACTGTCACAACGAGACTGGACCTTGACGCGGTGTGACGGCTTGCGCATCTCTATGACCTATTGGGCTAAACTGGACGGTGTGGCCAACACAC
>JTDE01004126.1:11218-33772 GCA_014338405.1 Paragonimus skrjabini miyazakii
TGGAGGGAGTAGATAAAACAAAGAAATTTCACATCAGAGCTTATCATGTGTTTTGGTAGAAAAAATTTGCTCACATATGGGATGGGGATCCCAGAACAGCTAACTTTGTTCAATCCCTGTAGTTAGCGAGACCGCATCCTTTCGTTCTGTAAGAGCCAATCAACTTCTGAGTTCTCCATCTCATTCAAGTGCAGATCAGGCATGTGACTGTTTGTCACTGAAATTCAGCTACCCCCCTTGGGACGTTTTAAATTGACATTAAGACACGCGAAATAGATATCGAGACATCTTAAACTGGAGAGGGTATAGTCACCCCAGGTCCGAAGTGCCTTCAGTGGAATGGAAGTATCGATACTTCACAGGATTGTTTGCATCAGATATTAACACAAGAGAGGCGAAAACCTCAGTCCACATGGCACTCAGAATGAAGGCAGAATTACAGTAAAATCATCGAGATAACGTACAGCTAGGGGCTTACACTGGTGATCAAACGTAAGTTGAAGTTACTATTTGCAGGGTTTGAAATGCCGTTAAAACATGTGTCAGATCGGGAAACCACTAACTCTATTGACCACACATCCGTCCATTACATTGCTGTCAATTTACGGAAAAACTAACATAAGCATAGTATTCGTTCACCGGTTGATCTGGAACCACTAACATTGGGCTCGAATTAAAGATTTAGAAAAAGAAAACAACCGAATGTTTATGTGCGAGATCGAGCCGAAAAACGGAAACATCTTAACGGGCATTATGAAAACTGACTATCTAATACAGAACCGCCTTTTTATTTCTGGTTCAAAACAAGTTCAAACACGAGTTATGCGTTTCGCGAGGAGGCGCATGGAACTATTGTTTATAAGTCAAGAAACAAAACTCAAGGCACACTCACTGCAAATTATTGGATGTAGACGACTGAAGATGTTCTTTAGTTTCATGGCGGCAGTGTAATCAAACATTCGCGGTTATGTTGTAGAGTAGTCCCCAATGTTGCAGACGACCGACGCACTTTTACTCAGTAACCTGTTTGCACTTGTTCGTCTTACCAGCCGTTGGTGGTCTGGCCAAATATGAAGCCGTTCAATTGAAACTGAGTGAACTCACGACAGAGAAAATGGTAGTTCAACAGGGCTTACAGGTTGTGGCCGGACTGTCCATAGCAAACACATTGATCAACAGGATAACGAAGGCCAACTAACAGTCGGACAGCGTGATCACGTTCGAGGTTTGGCGCGGGCGTTACCAGAACTTATTCTTTGACAATGCAGTAAACGTAGATGACAGTGCCCAAGTCCGATTACTTTTACGTAAGCTTGGCCAAGCGGAACACAAGCAGTATTGTTACTATATTCTACCGAAGAACTCACGTGAATTTTCATTCATAGACACTGTGCACTGTTTAACTCGCACTTTCAGCGAGCGTATGTCATCGTTCAACACTCGATCTAATTGCTTGCAACTCAGTAAGCAACACTCTCAGGACATCTCAACATTCGCCAATGTAGTCAGTCGTGAGTGTGGGGTCAAATCTCACTTGTGTCAGTTTCGAACGATAATCTTTGAGCATCCGATGCTAATACCCGTACACAGCTCGGAAGGAATTCAGACATGGCATGACAGACTGTGACGGAGGAGCAACGGTTGGTTGAAAAAAAGCGCAACAGCGGAGAACGCGTCGATGTGTATGTCAACAATAAAACAGGAAGCATTCAGGCGACAGAATTCTCATGAAGGCCGCCGAACGTGTGATGGCGTTACGGGGAGTGGTATTTTGCGCGAGTTTGCCGATTTCGAAATCACATATCGAGGATGCGGAAAACAAAGTCTGCTGTAGAAAAGTACTTTCATCCCGGCGTTTTCGGTTCAACGTTGTGTTCATTGTATGCGACCGTTACATTTCAAGTGACAGAAAGTATGCTAAAACTTCGCGGAATAGTATGAACGTACGTGGTTAAGTAGACAGGGTATCTGATATTGCATTCATCCCGGAGGAAACCTGGGATAATTCATACAGATCAGCATACGTAAAAACTGACGAAACACAGGACGCATTAGGAACCAGAAATCCATTTAAGCGGCAATTCACCTGTGAGTTTCAACTTAGTCATCTACATGCTACTGGTGTGTGTTACATTGTCAAGGTCCTGAAATTAAAATTACTAGGGAAGAATTGGATTATTGGACTGGAATTACTCGATATGCCACTGATTTCAGTCAGTGGAGAATGCAATTTCACGTCAGTTTGGCAGCTTCAATGAAAGCATTATTTTCTCCGAGCCGGATAAAGGTGTTGGAATAGTTACTCTCAATAAGATAGATTACTTAGACAAAATGCAAACCATTCTAGATGATCAAACCAAATTGGAGAAGATGAGGAACGAGAAGGACAAACCCCCTCAAACAGAGACGTTGTCGAAAACACTACGTTCTATGAAACAAAACGAGACAATTGACTCTCCAACTTTCGAACGTATTCGACCTATCGGAACCACAATTCCAAGGCTTTACAGATTGCCAAAAGTTCGTAAAGCGGGTATACCTCTTCGACCTATTTTAGACATGTGCAACTCCCCATACCACTCGCCAGCTAAATGGCTATCGTATTCTTTAGAACCCGTCAGGCAGATGTTGTCAAAACATAGCTTACAAGACTCCTTTGAATTCATTAATGCAATCAGCAGACTAAACCTGACCGGACAACAAATGCTTTCTCTGGACGTATTATCCTTAGTTACAAATGTTCCACTGAAGGAGACGATAGACTATTTGTGTGATTAAAATGTGATTAACAACCTAGATGTCCATATACCTCCACCAGAACTAAAACAGCTATTGTACCTTTGCACTTATAGTTTAAATTGAATGGAGAACTATATCAAAAACAGATGGCGTGACAATGGGATCCCCATTGAGACCGTTCTTAGCAGATATCTTCATGGCAAAGCCTGGGAATGACCAGTTAGAAGAAGCCATTCGTGGATTTAGTGTCTATTGGCGATATGCAGATGATATAATATGTGTAGTTAGTGGAAATGCTCATCTAACGGACATTTTAGCCATTTTCAACTCGGCCCACACGAACGTAACATTTACACCAGAAGCTGAACGTAACGATCAACTAGCCTTCCTGAACGTACTCATCCGACGACGTGCTGATGGATCGGTTCAACGCAAAATCTACAACAAAGAGACTTGGAATGAACAATACATCCATTTCGACAGCTTTGTCCCTCTAAGGCACGAAAGGAATCTCATAAACTGCCTGACTAATAGAACCATGAGAATATGTACACAGGATACAGTCTCCGATGAATTATCGTTTTACGTGCACTGTTCCTACAAAATTGCTATCCAGAACGTTTTGTAGACAAGACTATGCAGCTTCGTGAGAATCAGGATAAGATGCATCTAGCGGAAAAGAGAGCGGTATTTATCTCATTAACGTTCAAAGGGGATACGCTTGCCGAAACAATCACTAGGAGACTTGACATCGTCATCAACAGAACATTCCAAGCTGCAAAATTACGCCTCTGTTTCAACTCTACTCCGGCTTTGTGTTTACGGTTGAAGGATAAAATGCCCGTTTCTGCGGCTACTTTTTGTGTATACTCATTTACTTGTTCCTGTGGAACTAGTTACGTGGGTCGCACGACCAGGCGCTTATTCGAACGTTTTCGTGAACATCATCCAGCCTGGATCAGTAGCGGGGTCAATAACATAGCGCATTTGTTGCACACCTTGATACACATCATATTGTCATCCTGGACTTATCTTTTCGTCCGATTTACCGAGTCAACGCTGGTCGCTCAAAAGCTGTCAAACGTCGAATTTTGGCCATAAATAAAGCGACTGGAATTCGACTAAAAAAAATCCCCCCTTGTGCGCACAGAAGCGCTTTGGTCAGACGGTGAAATTGACAAGGCCAACTACCCACACTACGACCGATCAAAGCACCATAACTGTGACGTAATCGTATTAAAACGCTGTCTCTGTGTATGCCTATGACGTGTCTGATCTCACCTTGAACTTGCTACTTGTTTTCGTTCGTTTCGCCCTGACAACTCTGTTTAATATAAACGTTATGTAATTAGCCTGGTGATGAATAACCGAAAACGAGCTTGTTCGCTAGACTATTGTTCTCTGATGACTATCCTCGGTATTTTTAATCAACTTCATAGCTACGTATGTAAAAACAACAACAGAAAACATGGATATAATGAGATTTGCTGTAAAAGTGTATCCTCATCCAAGCATCTAGGAGAGCCCAGAGAAACATCGACCGATTACAGTAGTCAATCCAACTATGTCTGTGGTGCATTCGGTGGTAACATTTCAAGTAACAGAAAGCGTGTTGACACTTTATCGAACGATACGAGGGTGCGAAGCAAGTGGGCGGAAATTTGAGATCACTCCCGCATACCAACATACGTACAAACCGACAGTGTGATATGGAGCGCCGTAGAAACTTTTGCGAGACAAGTAAACTATCAGTTCCCGCCTAGTTGTTCACATGCTACCGGCAAATGTTACATTGTTGAGGATATGAAGTCCTAATTATCAAATGTAAACTGAAGTACTGAACTGGGATTATTCTGTGTCACTTAATCTAAAAAGCATTCACGTCCGTCCAGTTGGTAATATTGCACTTTCGTATAAGTAAGAGCGACGACAAACGAAGATATACTGACAAAAATTCGTTTCAGAATTAAAAAAGCAGTATCATCTTTTCTGTTGATACTCCTGGTCAATGTACACAAACAAAGGCCGATGAAGACTCAGTAACTTCATCAGTGCCGATTGATTCATTTTCCAGAATCAGTCCGTATTCCAACAGAAAGTGTCAAAATTGTCGCAGACTCGCCAGCAAAGAATGTTTGATTGCAGCAAATTAAGGCATTACTACCAGAATGATTGGTGAACTGAGTCGGTAGATAAAAGATTGTAACAATTTTCTGGTTGTAAGGATTTGCTTTCTAAGAATTGCGGATATTTAATCCCAACACATCGTGTCGTGACTCCGGTAATTTCATTGCAACGCGTGACAAGACAGTTACACCTTGGTCATTCTAATATCAGTCGCATGAAGTCAGTGATTCGCAGTTATGTTTACTGGCTGGGAATCGACAAGCAGATAAAATCTTTGGTTCAAACATGCAGAAATTTTGTGTAATTGCCTACTCACGTTTCAAGGCTGGCAAAAACCATAGTTCCGTGTTCACTTGGACTTTGCGGGCTTTTCAAACACACTTGCATTTATTAACAGTCAACGGATCTCCGAAGTCGCCAGACGTTTTCTCCATGCGAACCTCCACAATATCAGTAACCCTGGTCATACCAGCTCCTTATGAACTTCACAAATCTATTTGTAATCGTAATCCAATCAACCCCAGAAATTATTTTAACGCTACTTTATTAACTTGTTTTTTTGTTGAAAATGGAGATGAGAAATGCTTCGCACTGTTGCAGACTTTTACATAGTCACCCGTTGACACTTGGTTTTCTAACCAATCGTTGCTTCTCTGGCCAAATCGGATTTCTGCTTTCTAACTGGTTGATTGTCATATTGCTCACATTATTGATTGATATGTCACATTCGTTTTGATCACAGACCGGGTGGCAGAAATCCAGTGTACGCCCTCACGACTCGTGTTTTGATTCCGGCCGATTGGCAGGATTAAAACAGTTTATCATTGTTAGGTGACTGTCAATGATTTATCATTTATCTGTTCAGTCTTTTTTTCACAAGAAGTCGGTTTACCTGCGAAGTATATGACACGTCATTGCGGAAAACGTAAAATGGTACGTGTACAAATTTATCGTTCTGCCGAAAATTCTGAGGCGAACCGACGATTGTAAAACTGGCGGCTTAAGAGATAAGAACACGAAATACCGGCCCGGACGACGAGATACACTTTGAGCTTTATAAACAGTATAACTTGCGTCTAGTGCTTCAGTTCGAAGTGGATCAACCGAAAAGGTCTATCCGAATATGAAGGCTGCGGTCAAGGATAGGTGTTCAATTTAAACGTTTCAATGAAGCTTCAGGATTATGAGTCTAAGAAGGATTTACTTCGAGAACAATTCTACCATCGTCCCTACACATTCCGTTCTACCGATAGGAGAAAATGGAACAAACTACTGGCTTGTCTCCGCATTTTTGATCCAAGGCCCGCAACTGTCGAATTAGTATACTAATTCGCATCCGTCTGCTCTAAAAAACCAACTGAATCGAAGACGTTTCCGTACCAGAAGTGAAATGTCAGCCATTATTATTATTATTATTATTATTATTATTATTATTATTATTATTATTATTATTATTATTATTATCGACCAATCGCAAATTGTTCTTAAGATTAAACAAGTTATTGATCGAGCAAGTAAAAGAGTCAAGTTCACAAGTTAACTTCAAGGAGCATTCCTGAAAGCACGGACGCCTGCTATACACTTTCTAGCAACCGAAAATTACTCAAAGAAACAAACCGGTTAGTAAATTACGGGGCTGACGTTACGCAAATTATATGATACTAAAACACTTTCATGCATGAATTCGGTCATGCTCACCTGCACGCATCGATAAAGCGCGAATACCACAGGTACATCATCCTTCTCCTCGTCACGTCCGTATACGCGGCCGATCAATACGCTGATTTGTGTGTTCCACACCGCATCAACCATGCCGAACAAAGCCGCAACAAACATGCAAGTTGCCAAACTACGACAAAAGTATAGGGAAGAAAATGAACAAAAGCATGAGATAGAGTAGCCTGGCGAGAATCCGAGACGGCAAAGCATAGAGGCAGTAACCGATCGACATGTAGTTAAGACATCACAAGTTCAGGATGAAAAACAAGTTGAATTCTCATTGCAAACGATATCACATAAAGAGACTGGATTGTGACGCGATGTGAGGCCTTGCGCATCTCGATGACCTATTGGGCTAAACTGGGCGGTGTGGCGACCACATCGACAATGTCACTCATGCTAGACAGGCCAACAGGTAGCGGTCTGACAAACCACAATCTCCTGGTCCTTCAGATTGGAGGTTGGTACTTTTTTCCGGAAAAAGTACTTATTTTGGTACGCTGTCACCCACCCGCTATCTTGCGGTACAGGTTTTTGAGCTTAATCGTTCTCCTGTCTAGTGCCGGGTGTCCTGACAATATCTCAGCCCACACACAACCATGAATACTCACAATATTGTTAATTGCATACTACATCGACCGTCTCGCAGTATAAACCGGGTCGCTCTATTTGCTAAATATCGCAGAGTGGTTAGGTGAAAACATGCTACTGCTGATCCTTCTTCCGTTGTCTTATCAAATTCAGCCTCCCGACCCTTATTTATGGTGACTACTTTTCGTCAAGGCTGTCAACTTTCACCACTTGTTTAATTTTGTGATGGACGATATAATGGAGGATTGTCTGCGACATTCACAAGATGCCGGTGTGGACCTCCTACTTGGGGGAAGGCTGACTGGTCTTATTTATGCTGATGATAAGGCGTTGTTTGAAAAATTTCAAGCAGCACAAACAACGCCAGAGGCCATTTCGCGTCAAATATATACCCATATAATGATGGGCATTTCGTACGTTGATATATCACGACAAAAAGAGTTAAAACGAGTGGCAGTACGGCTAACTTCTGTACCAAGATAAGCAAGGTGTACGTGCCTTGACGTTGTATGCTTGAATATACACGTAGCTATTTTTAGTAGTTAGGTCTCCTCTCCTTCCTTTTCTTTCTTCTCTCTTCCTGCATGAGTTTCTTCCCCTTCGTAGTTGTGTGACAGTTAAGCATCAGTGTGAACCACTGATGTATTGCTATCTATGATGATTATGCTTAAAGCAGGACTGGTTTCTCTATACATATTACAGCCAATCAGAAGTGACTATATCACACGTTGCGAAACCTGCCTTACTTAGCTGCAATACATATCTTAGGAGTAACCCACTGACAACACATCAGTTACACAGCTTGAACTGCAACTAACAGCAGATAGCGTCCAGATATCCCAATATGAAGAATTAGTTGTAGCAACGTTATCAGTTGGCGTTTACAACCGCAGACTAGATATATACATTCAGTTGACCAAATCCACTCTTCAGGTACCTAGGTCATCGGCAACGTTTGCAAGTGAGACCGTGCCCGACATTACAATGTTGGCACTAGTCAGCTGTTACATCCTGAGTTAGATTTTCATTGTATTTACGCAGGCTGTGGTTAATATGCACTGAACAACACTAACAACCGATCGCAGATTTCGCAATCCCGAAAACCTTTCCGTCAGCCCTCCTGCGAAAAAGAAGCACTACAATCGAGTAAGGCTTTTGCTAAAGATCATCAGCTGCGTGCATCCTTATCACAGCCGGTCACGTCATCCGGAGGCGACCACGTGGACAAGTTTGCCACCGATTTCATATTAGGCACAACCGAATTATTCTATGTAACCGTTTAGCCACATTCGCTTGTGAATGGTGTTTAGGTTCCCCGATCGCCTCGAGAAGAGACACAGTAGCTGTCCTGCTGACTCTGATCCGTGATTTCATCACCAGGACTTTTCTTCAAGTTGAAGTAATAGAAATCATGAAAATTGTTGTGTCGCGTTTCGATTATCTTCAAGTACTAGAGGATTTTGATCAACAAAAATTGAACATCACTCGAAACTGATTGTATCTTCAGCATTCTCATAAATTTTTCAACAAGCTCTTTTAGAAAAGAAGGACCATACTCGAGTTTCGCTCTCGTCAGTATCACACCTTCCGTGGATTACTTCGTTTTCGGTTATCCAATGACCTTCCAAATTTCTTCACTCGCACACTTGAGATTGCAGATTTACGTAATCCACTTTATCGAAACCATTACACTATCTAACGATCTAAAGTTCAATAGGCGATACACAGGCGCTTTCAACTTTCACAAACCTGAGACTATTCAGAAAAACCAACTACGAACAGCTATAGAGACGTTTAAACACATGAATAAGAATGTAAACTCCAAAGTCTGTTAGGAAAAAGTAAAACATGAAAACTCTCCAATTACGTATGTGGCTAGGAGGACGAATGGGCCAGCTTGCTTTAAATAAACGATCAAACGTTCAACCAAGTGACGTTAAGCAATTTCACCAATTTGACTAGAACTATTGGTTATTGCTGAGACTACCAAAATCAATATGTAGTATAAAAGGACGTGTCCACGCCTCACATCGGCGAGCTCGATATCCAATCGACGTTATTCAGGTAACCAAGTAGCGTGGTTCAGCGAACCAGCTGAGTGGGAAACAGCCTAATTTTTTCGTCGGTATCGATGACAGAGTCAGTGGTTGATACTGATGCTTAACTGTCCTGCAACCGTTAGAAAAGAAAAAGCAGACCTTAGCCTAAAAAAAGGAATGGCATAAGGATTAACACACAAAGACTATATGCTTAGAATTACGCTGAGCATGGTTCCTACACTCCGTAAATTGTTGCGTCGGTGAGCGTCAATACTACAAACGAACGTCCCGACCGGCTGTGTATGACTCACCCGAGCGTCCAACAGAACAAGACCACCAAAAAACGTTATATTCACATTAAATTGTGACCTTGAATATCACGTGAAGGCGGGACAAATTATTCAACAGAGATGAAGAATGTCTTATGGACAGTACAAGATACGTCAAATCTAGTACAAAAATGAAACCCAGTCACCAATAAAATTATCATCAGCGAGATAGAGCTTCTGTGCCTTCTTCACTGCCCCGTGTAAGCAATTGCAAATAGTTCAGAAAAAACTCCGCCAAACGACGACAGAACTCCAATTATTCCCCATTTCTTCTAAAAGCTCCGGTAATCAACGTTCAGTCAGGAGGGGGATGCCAGCCCAAAACACGAACCCGACCTAATAGCTACTGTCTAAATTTCACCGAAGTACTATTTGTCAAACGCGAACCTTACACACATCGCTTGCCTCATCGGCGAAGAGTGCTCAATGTCAGATAATTGGCTGCCATTACTGGTAAGCGGTCCAATCATACTAATCTGTTTAACCCTGAAAACTGAGTGAGCGATTTAACGGGACCCTCATCAGCAACTATGGCCTTTCTAATCTTCGCTTTGTTCTGACTACTGATGTCACTCGGATGCGCGCATCTGATCGCACACATGGATGGTCGATTGAGTGAACACGGTTTACATCCTCCTCTCTGAGCGGCTACGCACCTCTCACGCTTGCTTTATCCACCCACCTCTATAGTTTCAAAGATGTTCCCCTGCTACTAGAGAAGACTTAGCTACTATACAAGAATGTAAACTGATTCACCATTACTTATAGCGGTGAATGACACTAACACTTATCCGTCATACAACCACCAGAAGAATCTCTAGGTTAACGATATAAAAGGAGAGAGTGATGAGATTAATTAAGACCACTATGTCTAAATTGGAACAATCAATATCGGGATACCTACACCTCGAAAAAAAGAAACAACGAAAGTGCGAATGAGAATAAGATTATGTTTGTGGTGCAAATTCCTTATGATTTTCCACATCCTGCTTCATCACTTGTCATTACTACTCAGAGAACTCAGTGTGATAATGACAACATTCGCATCACTGAACCTGACTGACGGTCACATTCTTAGTGTTTCCAGCCAGGGGTCAAATAGATCATCGGGACCCCGATCCGAGAGACGAACACGATTTACCGTTCCTAATTTAACACCAGATGTCTTTTGCTAGGCTATCGACTGTCTACCTTGTACCTTATATCACTGAGTTGGGAGCTTGGCAGGATGCACGACCTGATAAATGACAGGTTGGCATTATAAACAAGAGACGTGCCAATTTTGAGGACTTTGATAGAATGACCAAGAGGCGTAAATCCTGAGATGTCTTCCGCATGAACACTTTGGAAAAGCTGGAGATGCACGTGAAATTTACAAGGTTATATCGAAAACACAAAAGCGAGAGGCAGACAAGACTATGACAAGTATACCTACACAGGTTGGTGTTTGTCATCATTTTTTCACCACAGTTTAGGCGCACAAGTTTCCATTTGATGCGAAACAAGATAGAATCAAAGAAATTGAGAAAATCATCGTCAGAAGATTGCTTGAACTGCGCAAACGAATCTTAACAATGGGGCAAACTCCACAGTTTCAGATCAGCAAGCGTGCAAAACACCATAGTTATATGGACTAGTGAAAATGTGCTAGCCCGTTTTTCCACTGATACTATGCCTAGCCACGACAAATTTTCCACAGCACCCATTAAAATTATTGGAACCGGTTTGCTTTTGTGAATTCGGCTTTAAAGACAGCTGTAAATTACTATAGTGTATCAAAGCGCACGTCTTCATATCCTGCGAAATCATTGTTTACAACTGCTAGGTGGATAGTCACCAAACAAACAGTTGTATTCATTTATTGCATCTTCACATTGCTTTTCATTTGCATTGTATTTCACCACTGATGCTTCATTTACTGTGGACCAATCATTTTACCGCATCAATCTGAGCGTTCACCACCCAACGTGTCTCCCAATCGATAAACATTCCATCAGGAGTCGTTTGTCTTCTCTGTTCAAATCGCGTGTCTGAATATACAATTAGCCGATCTGTTCAACAAAATTCAGGGATATAGCAACAACTAGTGCACAGTATAGGATAAATAAACGGACTTGTAATTACATAGAAAATCAGAACTCCCAACCACGTGTTGACTGTGAACATCCGAAAAACCTTCTTAAACTTTGTACACATAGTGTGCAGTTTTATTTTGAAGACTGAAGCTATCACCAGGTTAATGAAGTTACTGGAAGTAGTCCACTGGACCCTATTCTAACAGATTTATCACGAATGCCAATGAAAGAAAGAGAGCATGTTCAACAGAGCATGTGCCGCCACAAAAAACGCACAGGTAGGCGACAGTTTGGTCATTGCCCAAAGTGCGCAGGATGTAACAGTACACCTGATGAACTGATACAACGAGCCGACAGTAAAAGAACACTAAAATAAACTGCAATTCCTAAATAGAAGAAATAGTGACAACTGCATGATCAGCCTACAGGAAGTCAATAGTCCTGTGGAACCAGTTATGTTGGCCGCACGACCAGACGCTTATCTGAACGGGTCCGGAAACACTACCCAGCTTCGCACAACATTGGAATAACGAAATCTGTTGACAGTGTCATACTATCGCACTTGGTGGATTCAAATCACTCTGTTAATGTGACGGACGCATTTCGCCCAATCTACCGAGTTAAAGCCACCCAGTCGAGGGCAGCGAGGCGTAGGATTCTGTCCACAGCTGATGCTATTGGAATTTGCATGTACAACCCATCCCTGTGCGCCCAGAAATGTTTTGTTTATAGTTTGGATCAGCCATGGCCAACCCGACATCCCGTTAGTCTGTCAAGACCCACGGTTCAAGTGGGTACTTGATTGCAGCGTGACACTGAACTGACTGACCTGATTAACCACTCGTTTACCCTCTTTACTTATTCCCCTGTAAAATTCGTGATATAAATGTGATGTATTTAGCCTGATGATGAATAAATGAATACGAGCTTGTTTGCTACACAGTATTCTTATCTTCAGTTTATATAACAATTTCGAAATAGACAAATACACAATTCTAACTGGTATAGACAACAGGTTGAAATTCAGTCCTCGAAAGAGCAGTTCCTTCCGCTCAGGTCTGGACAGTAATCAAAACACACGTATTAAAAAGTATCAAAGTCTACCGAGTATCATGATTTGTCACAATTGTGCGGTGAACGGATTGGCAACCATGGGGGAGGATAGAAATCAAAGGAACATTTGAAAAGCTTACTTGGGGGATACATATGTGAAATCATGAGTTTCTTGTATCGGACTGTTTGCAGGTAACATGATGAAGCATAAGAACGCGCCAATGAGGGCTCCTGTGTAGCCAAAAATCGACACAAGTCCATACGAGTCGATCCACCGTCGTAGATTCACCAGCCCGCTGCCTAAATTGACAACAAGGTGAACGTAGATGGATGAGTGATAAATACAGCTTAACGCGCTGAAAATAACCTACGTTACAAAGTATGAGGGTGCAAATATGCGGTAACAAATATCATCGCAAAATGAGAGATAAATGGCACTCAGAGAAGCGAATATGAGATAATTGCAATTGTGAAAACTGCCATCAAGAAAATGTACAACACACATCCGTAGGTCGATTAGCAAACTCGTCAATATCACCATACTAGTAAGTAATAAAGGTCTACCTTCATACACGAATTTTCAGCTTTGGCTCAGACTGTCATCTAATTTTACAGCAATAAAAAGAAGGACAAAGAACGGAGATAAACCATTAGGGGTGTAGCCATATAACCTAACGCGACAAGCGGATGGCCACAATCCCATCGCTGATACTTTCAAACTCTACTCAATGTAGCAACCATTACGGGTGGCTTTCCAACAATCATGGCTCGACTAATGTATGCTACATTTTAACTAGAGTAGTTATCGTCCACCAAAACGGAGATTTCTAAAACATCCGCCAACCAAATGAGGTGTGGCTAACACATGCAGAAGATGCAAGTAGACCGTCAGAAACCACGGCAAACGAAAAATGAGAGTTCATCATCACCATCTTAGACAGCAATGCATCAGTGGTTCATACTGATGCTTAACTGCCACACAACCATGAAGAGGAAGAAAAAGCCAAACCCCATAAAAGAAGAGAGATGACAAAAAAAGGGAACGGGGAGGGACCCAACTATTAAAATACAGCCTCGAGGTGTCTACATCTTGCAAACACACAACCAAGCTGTGAGTGAAAGTAAGACGTCAGTAAATGCACTCACTTCACAGACAACTCGGCCAAACAACAACAACACTCATGTCGCTGAGTTCGGTTGGCCGCCATCTCACCTAACGTCTCCAGCCACCGACTCTGTGAGTAGCGGTGGCCCCAGCCCGGGGGAACGAATCCGATCTACAGTGGCCAACCCCTTCGTGAACGATTTCATTTCCCTACGCCAAGTTATCATCTGTCCACCTCGCAACTTATGCCAGTCGGCCGCAGCGTCCGCATACAGTGCTCGGTATGGCAGACGACTAGATGGCATCCTTAGTACATGATCTAACCATCTAACTCTGTGCAAATGTAGTGACTGAACAAAAGAACTTGTTTGACAATCATTGCCAAATATCCCATCCCTAACCTCTTCGTTGCCTACTTGTTGTGGCCACTCGACACGAGTGATCGAACGCGCCAGATCAAGACGGTTAGTACAACCTTACAAGTGATTATGCAGTCACAACCCTAAGACACCGGCGTTCTACGAATTGAAGTTAGTCAACTGTCGCATACAGGTTCCATGCAAGCAAAAGTTGCTAACGCAACCAATCACTTTGCCGAGGTACTGAAAATGGTTACCCAACCGCGCTTATATTCGTCCCTTTTACCCACCTTCTAGTCGTCAAATGTATATAACTGAATATCTTAGATAATTAACTAAGGAGAATAGACTGAATGCCTACATTTTTCAAATATACACCCTCTTACCGTTTTCGACAGAAATAGTCGACAATAGATTAATAGCCCTCGTGCGTCACCCAAGTTTACCTACAGACTTGGATTTTGGGAACAGGCAAATGACCTAACGAAATTCTCAGTAATAACAAGTTCGTGTTTGAACCAGGATTACCTTCATAACCACCGCTTCTCATATAGGCACACACTACTTTCTGTGAAAAACTTGACTTTCTCACTAAGTGTGTTTCACGTAGCGGTCGATGTGGTACAGCCAACTGAAGCAACTTTTGGGCGGATCCAATTAAAAACCTAACCATTTTGGTTGTTATTCAAATGGAATTAGGTTATAGCGCAAATTCAGTTGACATATTCACCTTTCTTACGCATGGCCCTGAGGTTTGTAGATAATAACCTGTTTGTGAGTTAGTTGTGTCGCTTATTCCAGACACAACTGAGCCCGTACATCAGTGCTGATTTTAACAGCACTAACGGGAGCTGTGCAGAAACTCAGTCCGCTTCAACCCCATAGATAGCAATATGGTCTTTTTAAGTTATGGTAGCATAAGTAGTCTGTTTAGTAGTCCAAATTAGCCAGAAACGTATGACCAGTTTCGTGGTTGTTTTCACTCATCAGGTATGCGCACCCGATGAATTCCGATCACACACATCCTTCTATAGGAAAGGTAGATGCTGAAAGTTGCAGATATTAACTCATTTATGCGTTAGTTATGCCGTTTATCTCAGCCTCGACGTCAGCACTGACCTACAGACTCTACTGAATCTGAGATAAGCGACACAATTAACGTGCAAGTAGGTTAGTATTTAGAACTTGCAGCATCTACCGTTCTCACAGTAGTGTGGTCGAAGTTCGCCGGGTACGCATACCCGATGAGTGGCAACAACTACAGAACTGGCTGCGCGTTTCTGGCGAATTTTGACCACTAAACACAGTATTTATGTTACCACCACAACCTTGTGGCCTTTAGATCCATTCTAAACTATGCGCTATACCAATCCAACCGAGCTGCGCCACCATGATTGACAAATAAGTAAGCATCGCCTACAAAGCTGTGCGTTTTATATCACGACGCACTGACTGATTGACCAGCTTTCCCACCATTGCGCCACTACTGATTTGCAGTCCCGTAGTCTACGTAGGCTATAGAGCAAAGCACACCGTACGTGACATATCCTAACAAGTGTACATGTGATTTTCAAAGAGGAGAAATTGGCTAGCAACACGTTCAGATCCAGTTCAGATTGGCAGCATTTGGTTAGACTAAACATGGAGGAAACCAGTTGCAATAGCAAGCTAGGCTGAGAGTGGACATATTTACTTCAATACGATTATACTGAGTGGACTAGTGTTAGTACCGTTTGATTCATCGGTTAGTAGATTCAAAACCAAAAGTGGTGTACGCCAAGATCATTCAATTTCAATATAATTTAAATGTTAACATAAACGGAATGATAGAGAACTGTTCACAACATTCGTGAAATGCTGGCGTGGACATCCGCTTACCAGAAGGCTGACTAACAGTGATCATGCCGACGGTAGGGTGTTGCTAGTTTATTATTCCAAAAACAACACAGATGATATCTCGCACGCTATTAAGTGCATCGGAATGTATTTCGCAGCTGCAAAATACAAAGTACCAGGTCGCAGTAGGCACACAGATTTAACAGCAGACAATAGGGTTGTGGAAGTTGCTGGCACGTTCGCAAGTGTAGGAATCTGAAACAGCAGTGAAACCTTAGGAAATGGAACAGAGGCTCGTAACTTTAAGGCCAGGATAGTCTTCGTCAATCTAGATCAAATCTGGTGACAGGGAAGCGTCACTTTGAAGATAAAAGAAGACCGCATATAAAGGCAACCTTAGTGTGCGGCTGCGAAATGTGGCTATCTGGAGTATAGGATATAAAGCGTCTTCATCATCATCGTAGACAGCAATACATCAGTGGATCATACTGATGCTTAACTACCACTTATTCGATCATCTATACGTGCGACCAATCGTACGCCTTCGGGAGAAATCAACAGATAAACAATGCTGACATTACAAAATGGAAAACACGTAGCGAAGGTCACGTGAATTTATTCGCTCAGTTTTTAAAGTCATACCATTGATGACAGTCAATTGTCTGATACGCCAATCACTCTGCCAATAAGACAGACGATTCGACGTAAGGTATGAAATGAATAAACGATTATTTGGCTTAGTGAAAAGTAGACAGCTTTTAGCAGATCGGCCGAAGTATGTTGGTTTCGTATTCCGGCCCGGAGCTATCGTGACTCGCAGAAACTTTAGGAGAAAGGGTAGTTGATCCGATTCAATAATCGGAATGTAATCGTTGTTTGGTCGAGTTCTGTGCACAGTGAACTCAATTAATGAGGTGAGACAGTGAAAATAGCAAGAGGGTTCTTTCATAGGTACGTTTTAACTTCACTTGCAACTGGGAGGTTTTCGTTGCGAAGTTTGGTTGTTGTGTATTCAGCTCTATTTCTGACCTTTCTTTAAACTTTAATTTAAAGCCTTCTTCTTTTTTTATCAGATGGCTCTATGACAGTAGTGCAGCTGCGTCAACTATTGTCGGAGACGACAATAATGAGTGGATATGAGTTTTCGGTCGCTTATTAAGGGTCGTTAAACAGAACCCTCTATTGGGCAGATGGGTTCTAATGGGTGGTGGCTAGGTAGTACAGCGTACGGTTAATAACAGTTACAATGAAAGGACATGGCTCACTCCTGCTTGTCGGCTTTCACCGTCAACATTTTGTCACGATCGGTTCCACCGCAATGTAATTGTGACCAATACAAATTGACAACAGGAAACGCATTGTATCCATCAAGACCAACCCCACTTCCAAAACTGATGTTTACGGAACCGGTGGTTCCGTGAGTAAGAACTTCGGATCTTAAAACGAGGATTGCCGGTTCGTATTTCTCTTGGACTAGTAGATTTAAACAAGTAGTAGATTTAAACAAGACTGAAACTGATTGCGGAGTATTATTTCGACGGTCAGCCTCACAAGGAATCTGCATAAAAGAAAAGTAATCCGAACATTTTTCAGCCAGTAATGATACCATGCAAGAGCACAGTTGTTTCAGGGAATAGCAGGCCATTTGAAAGAGAAGAATGAAAGTATAACTAGAGAGCTACACGAGGCGTTTATAAACAGGAATTCAGACGCTGGCAATAAAAACAATGGCACGTGACTCCGTGTTCAAAACTAGCTGGTGGTGTCCGCTGGAGACTACCGAGGCAAGAACCAAACAATTAAATTTCTACCGTAATGTACGCACCATAAGGTGGTGCGTACACTGGAGTTCTTTTGTGGCCTAGTGTTGCACATGAAATCTTACTAGATTCTAAGTGACTAACCGCTTACTCAGAGCGAACAAAACAATCTGACGTTGCCATGGCTGTCTCCGCAGAGACTGATCATATGAACTATGGGGAACATTGGTCATGCATTTAATCGCCATTTCCCACTCGTCCGTCTGACTATGAAAGCATCAACATATCCGTAGTCCGAGAGAACAGTCTCGCAGTACATCTGTTTGGCTCCAACGACTGGTGACATGTTCAAGGAAGACCAACTCAATCTTTCAAGTCTACCAGATAGTGGTTCGCGCACGCAATGAACTACCGCCACGTTGTGCTGTGGGAATAATTGGGGAAAGCCTATTTTCCCCAAAAATGATTTATTTTTCGAGATATCTTCAAAAAATAAATTGTGATTTCGAATTTTACTTTTTCGCGCCACAATGTAGCAAAATTCAATTTTGGCGCACGTTTCTCCGGCGTCTATGATTTGCCCATCCCATTTTCAATGCACCAATTCAGGTGGGATTCTTCAAGGCCGTTCAAAAACTATATATACACAGAGGCTGGTCTACTGTGTTACCTTTCGTTTGAGAGCAAATACAATCTCGGCTAAAGGTCACGGTCTCCTGTGTTATTCTGAGGTTTCCGGGTATTGCAAAGCTCTTTGCTATGTTCCGTGATTTGTATCGTCGTGCGCTAGACATTTCTGATTATCGTTGACCAACGGGTTACAACAATATCGTCTATCCAACTTCCCGAAGCAGAACCTTGACTTATCAATCCGCATCGCACATGATAACCGATTGTCAATTGTTTTGGTACTTGCTTATCAACACACGGAATTCCGGGAAATTGTGTTTGGCCGAATGAGTAAAAAACAGTAACCTGGCGAACAATCGGTACCCGTAAGGTAAGCGGGGATTACCGAAACGTCTACAGCAAAGTCAAATTATTTTACTTATTCTGAAAGAAGAGTTGTTCTCTGAGTGCACATTTTTAAAAGTACAAAAGCTTTGAGAGTGAGCAACGAAGTCTACGTAGAATAAGCCAGTCGGATCCACGAGAGCTGAACGTCATTTTGCCCAAAGGTGTATGGGCAAACAAGGAAAAGCGTAATATGTTACAGCTTATCTGAAGGAGGATGGTATTACCAGACAGTAATGGCATACAAGACCGCGTCGGAAGTTCGCAGCTGTATTTCGCCATAGGCTATGACGCCAAACTCTACACACTGGAACGGTTAAATATTCAAGATTATGTACACAGCACACGATGGTTGCTGCCGTGCGACCCTATACTAGATCACTCGGGTACCTTTGCGGCACAGATGTACAGGCAATCACAAAAGACACAACATACATAAGGACACAAGAGTAGTCAAATATACACAGAAGTCCCTGAGTAGAAGGTGGTAACAGAATTCAACGAAACTCCGATGAGTTCGGTAGCTAGACCGAATAAAGAGAGTTGATCAGAAGGACGATCCAGTGGTATGATATGTCAAATATTTCGTCCATAAAGGCATAGGGGTAGCCATGAACACTACTACAACAGTCAATGAACCATCTGTCTGGAACGCGAAAGATGAAGGTAAACAAAGAGGATGTGTAGTGCGCGTGGTTGCATAATGCACCCCAGCGCATCCATAACCTCGATCTTATCCTCTCCAGGTTGGGCCAGGTCAGGTTACTGCTCCTGAATGGACCTCAGCTCATAAGCCTGCCTAAGCTCGTGTGGTATTGACATTGCACAATTCAAAGCTTGACAGGACAGCCATACGTAACTTCTGCACTACAGATCCGCAAGCTAGGATACAGACTTAATAGTTGACGGTAAGCCATTCTACACGAGACACAAGAAAACGGAGACATGCTGGTCCGTAAATGAAGTAAACTTAATCCAAACAATGGTTTAATCCAATAACAACTTATTGTGCAAATGTAAAGACGGACAGACTTTGGACACAAAGATATAACACAGCAGACTGTCTGCCAACAATGTGATCCGAAGTTATTAGATCAACCTGAAAATCAATTTAGTTGGCCGACACGTCTTAACTGTCCAGCAGGTGACAGACGGCTGATATGAATTGTTTTACCGTACCAGTATGCCGTTCTGATAAGCGATTCATTGTGTTATCGATACAAGAGTTTTGAGCGTACGCAAATACAGACAAAAGGAGAAAACAGAAGACCGAGCGATGGCTTACAGCTACACCCCTAATCCCAATCGAATCACTTGGTGGACTCCATATGAGATTGTGGGAAGGGTGGGTAACTGAGTCCAAATGTGAAACTTCCGAGCTCCCGGTGTGGCTTCGTATCTCAGCTGGTAGAGCGCTTGCCGCGTTCAGGCATGGTGTATCTGTCGCTGGTTCGAATCCAGACTTTTCACAATTAGGTCTCATCTAAAACCATAAATCTGCCAAACTACTACTACTTAATACAGAAAAAACACATATACATTGATTTGAGTGAGTTGAATAAAACCGAGAGAACGCAAAAAAATAAACGCCAGCGGTATTCAGATCATCGTAATAATGCATAAACAATTTCACACGCATACGTTCATCAGTCGTTAACGTGCGACTGATAAAGTTAAGATAGCAGTTATTAGATGAGACGGAAAAAGGGCACATCAATCTGGGTTGTGAGTGATACTCATAGCTGAACCCACAAGAAGTAACGTTAGTTGTCTCGATTTCATAGGGCCGCCCGATCCCTTGATGAAAGCAATAAAGACAGTAAAGAATTACATAACGTTGTTAAAAGTAATGTGATTAAAAACACAAAATTTCGGGGTCACTGGGTATCGCTCATTAACGGATACGCTAATGCATCTCAGGGTCACTCTAGTACAGCCCCCGGCCCTCGTCTCAGGCGTAATTTGTGTTATAACGACGCAGATGTTCTCGCAACTGTAGAGGGACTGACAGATGCCATGATTGACAGAAAACAAAAGTGTGTACTATGATATGAGATAGTGGAAACATAGCGACCATAGGAAGCAGAACATGTTATGAAGTATTAAGAGTGCGTTTTAGTGTAGGACTAGGTATGTTGATCAAGGGGTACACCAAAAGACCGCTATCAATATGGCCCACCTTCTGCGGTTTCAAGAGTGATGCTTATAGAAATGTTGGATTCAAAGAAGAAGTCTGGGAGAATTACTGTTACACACAATGCATGCAGATTATATGTGAGCGAGAAACACTAAACTAGATGTTGTACAAATTAACAATTTCACATAGGTGCGTATGAAATAAAAACACGTCAAGATTGAAGAGCAAGCAACCCCAACGAAGAATAAGGCATCAGAGAAACAATTTACCGACAATCTCGCCCAAGCCGACGAATACAACCATAAGCCCGATATAGGCCTTCACATTGTCCCCGAAAGCAAGAGTGTGTCCGATACACGAAGCAAATAAACTGGACAAGAATGTAGTATTGACTCCTAAAAAGAGAATGAGAAAAAAAATCACTACTAGAAACGATATTACTGTAACAAGAAAAAAGCTCCACATTAACTTAATGGACATTATTCATATTTAAAAATCGCAAATTAGAGAAGGAAACCCAGAAGTTAAGACCCAATTGTGACGAACAGATGTTCCTGATAACTTCATCACCCAACCTGCGCAACTGACTTCACATAATGGACAAGATAATCCAGCTTAGGCGCCGATAATGTTCCAATCGTTTTCAGCGCGCCAACACTAGCCCCAAGAGTTTCCTCGCCTTGAATTACTCGGTTCCAATCCATGTGTTGTTTGACCAGTATACGAGAAAACACATGCACTGATTTAACCCTATCTGCAATCAAGTTGTCCTTACATAAACACAAGTAACCACGTCTGCATTGGTCTACATGCATGACAGGCGGTGTTCCCGTGTCAGTTGAAATGGGTTGGTTTAAGTACTTTCTGATAGACGGAAAGTTGATAGCCGAGTGATTAAGCGCAGCAACTTACATGTGAACCATGTGAGTGGAAGCTCGTGTGTGGTATGTCATGAGAGTATGTTTGAAACCCAGTACGGTTATAAATGAAAACAGCAAATAAGAGTGAAAACTCATGAAGTGAAAGCCGGGAGGAAATGTGTTTACGGATAAATAACCTAAGTGGAGACCGTTATATCTGCCAAAATAATATTCACTGCTTCCGTTTATACTTCCCTCTAAGTACACGAGGGTAAACGAACATCATAGTTTAACTAGCACCGAACGCATACCAGTGAAGTGCGAGAAAAACTATCCCTATAAACTGACCGCTCCTCGAGTTTCACGAAACCTCCCAGCAAGGCACAGTGGTGTAAAGTTGGACCTGTAGCAGTGCCAAGATGTCAGGGTATCAGTCACATAAAGTACACATCAAATGTCAAGTTCTGTTCTCTGACCTCCAGACACTTAACTTGCACGTGGGTGGATGAGGTCAATATGGAAATGTTCCAATGATCGGCAACAAGAATATAAAACTCTATTAAGTGGAAAACCTAAGTGTGTGATCAACTGGTCAACTAATTCCGTTGCACAGCTTGCGATGGTTGGGTCACGTACTCCGTATGTTATGTGATCGTTTACCGTACCGGACATTATATATTGTGGCCACCAACAGTTGGGTAAAACCGCATGGTGGTCAATCAACAACGTGGTCACGAAATATGAAGATTCTGACTGCTCCACTAAGCAAAGTGGGCAAGTGTCGCCTGTCTGGTCGGGGTTTTCGTGATCA
>JTDE01004126.1:34762-63609 GCA_014338405.1 Paragonimus skrjabini miyazakii
TGCTTCTTTTCGAAAGAGGTCGACTGGAAAGTTTATGGGAATGCGACAGCTGCGAACAATTGTGGGTGATGTTCAATCTATATCCAGATAGTACTTATTCTTTCTGACTGTTGGTCGGAAAAACAGACAAAGAAAAGAAAGCACTGCATCACACATAAATTCAAGAAATATTTACTGTGGATGGATACCTGAGAGTTTCAAGTGAAACTTTCAGATGACAGTTACAGTAGATTAACGTTTGGGCTGCAACAACATCTTGACATTTGGAATATCATTTTATAAGTGGAGAATCAAGTAATAGTATACAATTCAAACACACATCGAAAGAAGTTGCCCGCAAGTTAGGCTCGATGCGCTTCATTCTTGAAAACGTCGGTCCACACAATATACGTAATCGTAACCCGAAACTATTAGCGAAGCAATGCTAACCGGACAACATCAGTCAGTATTATGTGCACAGAAGGCGCTGACATATTCAATCTCCTTGCCATGGAAGTGACTGTATTATTAGCGCGCGAAAGAAAAATTGATTGGTGTATTCAAGCACTATTGCTATGTGCAGTTTGTAAAAAATTGACCGGTTTTGCATTAGCGACTAATGAGAGTAAATAGAAATGTTATCATCTCGCGACGTCTCCTCTATGTTGTGACTCAGTGGATGAGGACAGCCCAGTGTGTGAAGCTTACAAAAAATGGCAACTTCCGATATCATTCAGCGCTCGTTCAAAGTTGCCAAGGCCGATGTTTTAGATGGGGAACAAACCAAGCTGAAAAAACGTGATAGATACCTGTCACAAATAAACCAACACCCTAATTAATGATTAGACTGCGTAAGGAAATGCGAGTCCTGTCACCAGTTTGAAGTCATGCGGATCCCGGATTTTTTAAAAATAAACGAATAGATTCACAACTAACAGATGTGCCATACTACTCACTAGAATACCGTTACAAAAGTAAAATGTCATATAATTGATTGTGACCATTTCTGACATACTGGAGGATGACACGAATGCCATGAATTTCCGACGGAATATTTCCACAACATTTATCAGTGGATCACACTGATTCTTGATTACCACTAACCAGTAAAGGAAGATATGGAGAGTTACGTATTTGGCTCGTAGTGCCTGTATGTAAACCCAAGCAGTTGGTATCAGCCGGATTACAAATGGACGTAAGGTATACATCTTCACTACCCTGATTCATAATTGACGTAGGCAGGCAGTGGTCAAATTTGCTTCACCGAGCTCACAAATACACCGTGTCCCTTGCATTTGCAGCCAGGGGTTACATACGTCGTGGGCCTACGCGATGATGAACACGGTTCCTGTGTCCATCGTTTTTGCTCGGCCATCGGCATTTCTTACAACAGTGATTCGGCGACATGTGTGGATCAGTATATCTAATTCTGCGCATTTTTAGGATTTCGGTGAATAACATTTATAGCCAAAAGTCTGTTTATTGTTACTCTGCCAACTGCGTGCGATGCATACATGCGTTGATGATCGAGGTTCTTCATATATTTGATATCTTCAAGACACAGCCGCGAAGTTCCGGATTTGTTAAGTTAAAATGTTCTCACTCTGGTCTTATTGGCGTAATCCATAGGTTTAAGTGAGACATCGTTTTGCCTGTTACTTTCTGTCTCCTTGTTGGTCAGTAAAAAATTGTGTCGGACAGTTCGTATATGTAGAAAATTTGATAAAAGAAAATCCCGGTGAAGCTGATGGCGTACAACCATATCAGCTACGAGCAATGATACGACATTTCGTCACATATGCCCGTCTACTGTGACTAAGCTAGAATGGTGGTAAGGAAGGCTGTAGTGAAAGTTGTCTCCCACAAATGTGCAGATCAAGTCACACTTCGAAACTCAACTAATTCAGTGTTGACCACCGCGTCTGTCAGTGTGTTGTAATGTGAACAAACCTCAACTGTGGAGCAGTTCTGTTTACAAAGTAACCCAGTTTTAGAGAATAATCCCATAAACCTTCGTCCTGGTTTAGTGCGAAGTGGTGTACCAACAGATCACATGGGACGTTGAGCGTTTTGTAGGTAAGAATTAAACCTCCGGTATCCTTAGGTTAGAAAAAATGTTACAACTTCAGGAATGAGAGCCCGATTTCACTGCCGTTATTCACGATACAGCTTCCTACATATACAAACCAGTCAGCAGTCTGCAAAATTTGATTGTGCTGTCTAGGATTAACGTTAGTATCACAATACTAGAGCAATATTTTATACTTCAGGGTTGCAAAGAGCTTCAATAGGTCTCTGTCATGGAAATTATCAATCTACAGTATCTTGTAATCAAGCAGTACAGTCCGGTTATTTTCTCACCGTATTGGACGTCGGCACTGATTCATTTGTAGGATCCATTGCAAATTGAAAAATGACACTAAGATGTATAAAAGCAGATTCGATAAGATTTTGTCTTCCGTTTGTGAATGGACAAACACCCCCGTAACATAGTTATAGAGTTGGCTGTGGTTTTTGTCAATTTCGTCAATGCATGCTCCGGAACAAGGTTGTTGGTGAATAAATAAATAAAAACGCCTAATTGTGTTTACAAAGCAATGCCAGGCGTGTAATCTTCCGACGAACTGACAGAGTGTCGAAATGACGATCTAGTCCGCACAAGTCCATCATTGCTGAACAAATTTCAGCTAGCAAATTTGCCCAAGCACATCATCGGGCAAACGATTAATATTCGGCAGCTCATAGATACGGACTACTGATGGAAACGTCACTAACTTAGTTCAAAGTAAACAGATATGATATCAGAACCACCATAGCCAATAAACGCTTCGGATCCATGGGTGTCCTATCAAACCGCTCAACCTATATGAGACTATTATCTACAGAAAAATGAACGTGCTTACCCCCTCAAACTGGACATCTTTGAGTGCCTACACGGTGCAGGCACAAACATGCGAATACTTCGGTACTCCAGATGGATACACGTAAAACAACAGACAGACTGGTGTTTGTGCTCTGATAGAGTTAATAGTTGTGTGACCCGGTACCCAGCCCAACGTAAATACAACTACCTAACAGAGAACAGGGAACCATTGATACAACACGTGTTTCGATCTGATGATTTGCTGATTACTATGACTTGAGACCTAATCACTAACAAGCTCGAGATAATGGTTACAAAGTAAGCAGATATGTCTGCCAAGTTAGAAGCTCACGGTAAATCCGTACACACGAACGCAAGGATACCAACATGTTTTATGAAAATTCAACAAATGTGATACAGTACAACCAAAATTAAGTAGACTGATTAAGACACAGTCGAGCCTATGGTTACTTCCGATCGATTATTGATAATGATGACACCGGATGGTCACAAGTTTGCACTGGCATGCTGAGCATGGGCACAGCTGCCTGATGGACCGCGAGTAACTACGTTTGTGTTGACCAAAAAAAGTGTTTCGAAGCTGTGGCAAGGAAAGTAACACAACCAAGGCGTCATAAATAATCGAGCAGAGGTGAGTGTGTAGGTGTGTGCACCCACCGGAAATAAAAAAAAAATAGACCTGATAAACGATGTGCACGTTTTTGCACGTCACATTGAAACAAGTGCTCGCATGTGCTCAAACTGGGCTACCAGCACGTCCATTTTGAGAAAAATAGCGAGTAACGAAGTTTTGGTACATGTATGACAGGATTTTGACGCTTAACTACGCAGCCAACGATCATCGTTCAACGACGCATGATTGCGCATTTTATCACCATTTCATAACGGCTTTCGACCTTCCATTTTCGAAAGAACAAGTCGATGAAAAAAACAAAAACTACGTACTCATAATGCCCGATTGACTGAACCTTAGCCGAAAGCTGTAAAACACACTTTATCAGACGAGACATCAATGACCTTGAACATTGATCACATATATTGTTTTATCTATCGTATCTGAAAGTGAACGTGTCCAGTTGCGCTGTACGTAGACAAACGAAAGACCTCTTGTTGTACATCCATAATTGACAATGCAATAATGAACAGTCTGAATGGAAACGTAATCAGTATGAGCGATAAACTGCTTAATGAGCACATGGAGATGAAAACGTCAATAAATGGACTGTTATACGATGGTTCAGATCAATGGCCAAAGGCCAGTAAAAATTACCCGGTTTGCGATCCCAAAATAAAAAATCATCTCCACTGGTCTGCGTTGGTTCTAAACGACTTGCTGTAGATTTAAATTTAGTTTCAAACATGACTAACCGACAACTAATTTACTGACCACATAATTCAACAATTTGAAGTGGACTAACTCGATTAGTCAGTAACGACCCGACTCATGGCATGACATCCACGTTCACACGCGACAGAACATACCAAGATGTAATGCAGTGATCTAGTTTAACCAGTAGTTCGTACTGAGGACTCGACCATAAGAAATCTAAGCATCATCTTTTTGTTTCGGAATTTAAACAAACTTCACTGTTTACACAAAAGTAGTATCTGCACCTAACAGCGATCATGGGTACGAACAACCTTCTCGTAAACGAAATACCTAAAGACCATATTATGAATTCAACTGACCAATATCCAACTCAGTGACACTATTGGGTTTAACCCTGTTCAGTATGTTGACTAGTATCGATGCGTTCGTGTGACGAGCAACAGCAAGCATCATACTAAACTGCATAATTCATGACTTCATCCTCTGAATGATGATAAGATTTTTTTTAAAAAAAACGTTAAGTTAGTATACTAATAATTACGTTATTCACTAGTCACGAAATGAGGTCAAGAGAATTGTGGTTAATACGCCAGTCTCACAAGCACCAGGATCAGAGTGCAAATTTCGGTCCAAACGAAGGGGTACAATAAAGAATATTGTTTTCAACTATAAAACAGTAGAATACTGTTGTAAACCATCCTAAACGATAGGCTGGTTCGATCTTGGTATAATGGTGCGCTCGATAAAATCGGATTATCGTCCAGGTAATAATTCACACGGAAATCTCGGTCCCGAAAGGTACTGCGACTGTCCCCGCATTCGCTCCCAAGACAAGCCAAGAGATGCGTTCAAAATAGAGCTTTGTTCCGCCACAAAACGGGTGCGGCTAGGGCGACAATCACAAAGTATTTATGATGCACGACATGACCACACATTCCCAACACATCATGAGAAAGAGTTAGGATCACAAACTGGCATAGCGGTATAAAAAGTCTCAACCGATTTGAACAGTTCCGCTAGTTAGGACTGGGTCAAGTGGATTTTTTCTTCTTTCTCACGACGGAGGCGCCCTGGGACGGTCACAGGGTGGGCGCCCTAACAAATACAAGACCTAAAACTTTCAGCAAACAAGATAAAAGGAACCCAAGGTAATCACAACAAGCTGCAAGGACGCAGTAGTTGAGATTAATGGTGTCCCCGTTTCAAATTAAATTGCATACTACGTCTGGCATCGCTCCAACCTCGATTCTCTCGGAAAGATTGGTCGGTAAACCCAAGAGAAAATAGCAACATGATCCTTTTAGAGTTCCGCGATTATCCTCATAATTTTGCCGCAAACAGAGTTCCTTTGGACTAGAGTTGACAGAAAAAGTTGCACCTACTAAATAAGTTGATCCACAGCATACGAAAGCGAAAACTGTAACAAACGTGGTAGCATCCACGAGGCAACTGAAGACGCGCTTCACAACTGTTTCCAGATAATATCGAAGAATGTAAAATGAAGACAGCCTGACCCAGATTTTGTCTCAGGTATCCAGTATGTTATATTGCATCTCTAGTTTTGTCTAGCGAACACGGATGTTAGCAAGAACCATGTATCACTCCACTTGGCTACTATCTCCAAACAGCATCGACGATTGAAGATAAGAAAAAGATGAAAGGATCGGTGCGAACAAGTGGCAATTCCTTAACGGATGAATGAACTAGTATCATATTTCCAGCCTCAAATACTTAGCTGAGAGAAGAAATGTGAAAGAACGTTTCGTCAGACGGGATCTTGCAGGGCTACTGCAGACAAAAGTGTTCACAGCCTTGTGTCAATGAAGGGGGATCACAAATCAGAGGTAACTAGAACAACAAACGCAAATGGACTCGCGATCACAGATATTTTTTTAACTTTTTATTAAAAAAGCTTTCAAGGGCAGCGATTATTTGGTGTGCAATCACGTGATAACCCATCGTGGCAGACGTCTACTCTCTACAGATAGACAACGCAACAAATCAATTTACTAGAGTTCACACTGTTACGATCCCATGCAACGCTCTTTTCTGCTATCTTTTATATGGCTTTCACTCTAAGTTTCATTTCTGTAACAGTTTCTAGTAATCTCCTGAACTAGCCTCTTTGGTTTCATAATAACTGACCCATAAGAACTCTAGTATCGTGCGATTCATTTTCAACTGTCTTTTGAGCTGTTCTGGTTTTGCCATCAAACCTCGAGAACGAGTCTTGTCTTCCTGCTGTTTTGGCTTGAACAGAACTATGACGGATCCGCATAACAGTATGGAAAATGAAAAACAAATGAAAGAAATGAGACAACACGAAAATTACCGGTAAATCCACAGGCCAAAAGCAAACAAAGCATCACTTTGGACGGCAACAGATGAAACGAACGACCTGGACAAGAAAAAGCAAGAATGACAACGGTTACCACGGCATACCGCACACTAGAAACCAGACGGAACAATATGCGCGTGGTTATGGCAATGGGAAGACATACGTTACACATATAAATACACTTTACATATATTTATCAGTAGCAAAGGTGTGACTGGGATGAAAACAAAAGTCAATAGCTATTGAACGGGATGGAAGATGTTTGGATCATCAGTATAGATTGATAGCCAAATGTTTCGGAACATATACGGTCCGCTGTCAAAAGACTGATCAACAAACGTTTGGGCTGTGGAGCATTTTACGGGACAGCGAACCATGCTGCGATACTGGCGTTGTATGGTCTGAGGCTTACGAATGTCTACCAGCGAAAGACGTTGGGTGCCATTCCCCGTCGGGAGCCCTGGTGCACTTAGATACGTGCGTCCAGGTTTTGGTTTCAAGCTCACATTCTGCTCTATTGATAAAAGCGGCACTACAGAAATGGAAGGACTGATAGAATTAATGAATGGTACGGAACGTATGAGTTCGATTTGCTGTCGGACTATAGTTGACACAGTTGTCTAGGGGCAAAATCATGAGGGCTCATTGCAAGTTGACGCTTAACTATAATTTTTGTCTATTCCCATCGTTTTGTATTCTATGGTAGTCGTTTTCAGCCGATAGTTCTTTAAAAAACGAAAATCCCGCCGTCGACCTTGAGCTGAGCCTACAGTCCGACGTTTCAACGTTCAGTCAACTGTTGCGAACGCTGTACACGGCCAGACTAGCTTGTCAAGCCTAAGAGCATATTGGCAAGCGTGTATATGCGATGCGGATGCACAAACGGACCGAAATAGGTGTGTGCTGTGGTCGACCACCTCACCTCACAAAACGAAGACAGTAAGTAGTCTCATTTGAAGTTAGCCAAAGTGGATAGTCAACCCCGGTTAACTAACTCGGAACGGCTGGAATGAAAGGCGGTCAAGGTTTGAAGAATGACCCGACAATGTTCAAGAAAAGCTGACAACCTTACTACAATAAAAGCATACCTCAGTGCGATGTTAATCAACTTTACAGGAATGATTGACACAGAAATAACTTGTGCAACTATTGCGTCTGAACGTAAGTCAGTTGGACAATCCACTTGAAGAACAGTATCAAAGTATCATCAGTGGTGCGTACTGTGATCAATATACAAAATTGAAGCAGATCTGTTGACTGACATTTTCCAAGTTACTTAAATATCCGGAGAACTATATTACGTGAATACTGTTTACGAGCACCCAACCATTATTGATCGAAAACGAAATTGCCTGTAAATGTTGACCTTTTATACAGACAGAACGTTACTCTCAAAAAGTACACGTACACAACCGGCCCCATTTTAAGAAACCAAAATGGTTGATCGTTTAATACAAAGTAAATGACATAAAACACACATGTACGACAGTGGATGAAACTAACAGAAGAGACCCTTGAAAACATGGATGCATTTGACTACGCAACTTAAATCATGGAGCAGTCGAGTGATGAAAGGATCTAGGAGACCATGGTTACCGATGGCCAATCACTTGAACCATGCGCCACGTCGGTTAGAAACTATGCAAAGTTCCAGATAACAGAATCACAGACGAGAAGTAACTGTAATCATAGGGTTGTAGGTCGCACTATGGATCCTAAAAAATGGAGTCTCTAACTGCTTCGCTGAGTAAAGTAAGTAGATGTCGTCTGCTCGATTGAGGACACTGTGAACATTCAACTCGCCAGCTATAAACGTTATCCGATATTGCCACAATCTGTGGAGTGACTGCATCTACAACAACGACTCCAATTACTCCTTGTGTGGAATAGACCCAATCGCGAAGAAAACGTGGTTACGATTGGACTGAAATCAGCGAACAGAACAGCATGCCCAAACGCGGTGTCGTTTTTGCCGCTTGTTCTGGTTCAGCTGAAGTCTAGGTTTTTCGTAAACTAGACTCCTCAAAATTATCAAATCCGTCACATTACTAAACAGTAACCGTCGAAGTTTATTCAATTTTGGGTTATCTTTTATTTTCGAAGAATTTTTTTTCAATAGAACCACTATTATCACTGTTGCCGTGAATGCCAGCTCTAACAACAGTACTGTGTGGTCAGGTTGAAGGCTGTTTATGAGATGGAAATGAGATAAATTATGCGCTAAACTGTAGTGAGAGATAAGTCGGAAATCCGTTTGTTGTCAATAGATTAAAAATAGGAAACGGTAATAACTAATATAGAAGAGATCCATTTGCGAAAAATCTGGACTTCGGCTGGATTCGAACCAGCGACAGAAACACCATGCCCAAACGCGGCAAGCGCTCTACCAGCTGAGCTACGAAGTCAATGCTCATCGGTAGCGTTGGTAGTCTCCAGCGAATATCACAAAGAATTAGATTATCTGTACGAAAAGCAAATTCAAAGAACTAAGTTAACCTTAACAGCATGAGCAACATTTTGAATGGCGCTACAAGACAAGCTAATTCGTAACAAAAAAATATGAAAACGTTTTCTAGAACGACGAGATCTACGTTGCTACCGCTCCGTTAAAGTGAAATCGTGATTGTAAAGAGTGGCGAGAATAAAAACTAATAATCGGGGAATCATTACACCTTAGGAGATGAAGTAAAAAGGCTGCTTATTATTTTCCTTATTAGTGGGTTTTTTTTGTAATATAAAGAACCTGTCAACACTGTCAACGTTATGGGTGCCCTGGATCGAAGAATAAAACTTTGCCAAACGCCTGGATTGCCAGCTAGAGCAGTTGGGATCTACCGATCTAGATTGTCATGGTCACGTGGGATGCGCTAGAACACGTACATACCGTTTGCAACTGGGTCTGCCATTGTGGTACCCTCCTGGATTCAATTTCCGAATGGTTCTGATGAATGTTGTGTACTTTATATAATAACAGACCGGCAAAAGAAACATTGCTTTGTAAAACCCATTTCGAAATGGATTCAGTTTGTGTGCATAAATTCGTGACTAAATCTAGTAGCATGTAGCCTGGCTGGAAGGAATGTGAAGCGTAACACCTTGAAACAAGCCCTGTAGCCTTGAGTGCATGAAAAGCACCGACGACAATCGCTCCATTACACTGCATAATCAAACTGTCACGTTAGAAGTTTAACTGTCAACACAATCGAGCGATATAATATAGGCGAGAAAGTAGGCATTTGATAGACGTAGATTAGCACAGGTAGACCGGTCCATGAAGCTTTAGCAATTTCCCTGAGAAATGACACTGCTGATGGGATTCTCGAAGTAACCAGAGTTCGAATGGGCAACCGTTACTTCAGCGATCAAAGTCGCTGCAGTTAGACCCAATAAAGATTTTGGGCTAGAAATGAGAAAAAGAATTGTGTCGTACCATCATCATCATAGACAGCAGTACATCAGTTGTTCACCCCGATGCTTAAGTGCCACACAACCACGAAGAAGAAAAAGGGAACTCTGTACAGGAAGAAAGAAGAAAAAAAGAACGGGACGAGAAGGGACTTAATTACTAAAAATAGCTACGTTCATATTCAAACATACAACATCAAGGTACCTACAACTTGCAAACAAACAATCGAGCTGTGGGCGAAAGTAAGGCGTCATCACCAAGACTTAAGGCTTTCACTGCACCGCGTCATTAAGTGCACTCACTTCACAGACAACTCGGACAAACGAGGACAACATTCGCGCCACTGAGCTCGATTAGCCGCCACCTCACCTAAGGTCTCCTTACGGCTTTCACTGTGAAGATTGAAACGTCAGCATGCGCAGACGATGAAACATGCACATGCATGCAACCCGGTATTATCGAAAGGAAAAAGACCAGCATGAAAACCGGGAGACTTACAAAATGTCTGTACGGCAGATTTGCACAAATGCCTCGTGTTTCCATGGCTGTGTATAGAAGAACGTACAGAAAGACCGTAAAGTAAGTGAGGTTGTCTCAAGCAAATGACAATCACCAGAGTAGACAGAAAGTAGGCAGGCTTGAGGTTAGTAATCTCGCACCATAGAGTTTGGACTGTGTGTAGATAAAGATTTAACGCTGTATAGATGGAACAGTGGTATACGCCTTAACATACACTTGGCGGCAAAAACGTACCTCACCTATACGGATAAGACCACGGTTGCAACTGTTCAGCTCTATGCTTGCGAAACGTGCCGTTTGGGATATATAAAGCATTGGATTTTTCGATCACGAGTGTGCGTACTCAATCAAACGCACCAGATAACATCAGAGAGTAGGCGATTGAGAGCAAAAAACGGGAATTTGGACGTGAGCTGCCAACCAAAACCTTCAACACTGATAAATTAAATAGTAAGAATGCCAACCTATCAGTTACAAGGTTATGTACTCTTAGCTGAGCCCTCAGTTCACTGGCGTGCGTCATGAGATGATCAATCGAGTTGACAAAAGGAAGTGGAGATAACCACTGTGAGGGGAAGAGCCTTGTGACTCGACTGATCTCTGGCTGAAAACATCAGAGATATGGAGAATAACTGGGTTCACTTTTACTGCTTTTCGATCGAATTGTGCGCGAGTAGTGAGAATTAACGAGGTAATACAGTGGAAACCAAAAGAAAGCGTCCTTGTAGATGCTGTCATATTCTACCTTCTGACTCAGTTGCAAGTCTGCAAAATATATGTATCGAGACATTTCGAATAGCCTACATGAGTTAATCAGAAGCTAAAGGTTTTGGCGAACCGTTTGCTATGTAATTGGCCCGGTGATAAACATCTAGACCCTGCACGTTTCGTTTTAGATATTATGGATTGCGGGCCTCTCTCCTCCCTAACTGTTACCTTTGAACTAAAATGCGCTTTTCTCACGACCATATCGGAATTAGTGATCGGTATAAACTAACAGTGAACTGCTGGCGAGAAATGAAGCCCAACTTTCTGACAGATGCGCCAATGAGCATTGAAGAACAAGACGTGAGCATGTTTACGCACCATGTGTTGGGGTATTCAAACTGGGAATATTCACAGTTGGGTAGGTCAGCATCTGTCAGATGTCGAGAGCTAAGTCAAACCCCGTTAAACACCATTCGGTCATGAGTTCATCCAGATCCACTGCTTGCCATATTCTGACTGGGTTGTTTACTTACGGACAATTAGACTCTCGCTGACTTGGTGCAAACTTTATTCTCATCCTGATATGAGATAATATATGTGCAGCAATGATTAAAGCATCCAAAAACCGAATGACGTGTGATAAGCGGTAAAGTAAACGAATTCACGCTGACAACTAGCAAACGAGCTGTAAGCAGAGGCATAGTATGAATGAGTACTAATCTGTCAATTTTCCTATGTAGAACACTGTTTTCATGTAAGAATGTAACGAACAAGCGAGTGCAGAATCCGAGGAATGATCACAGGGGATTAGGTAAATTACCAAAGATTTTCCTTGATTGTATGAAGGAGGTTTCGTTATCCTACCTGCCCCGGCTACATAACAGAAAACAACGGCTCTGTGACTCCACTCCATTCTGAACAAGCATAGAAGCTCAGTCAACCGCAGTAAATAATCATGCCACATAGTCTTGTGTTAAAACAAGGCAGCCTACTGATGTCAGAAGGAAATACGGACATACACAATCAGCGTACGATTACAAGAACTCCATAGATTTATGTATAAGAAGTTTTTTGAAAGTTGATGTATACCCCGAAGGTCTTTGCATCAGCATGAAAACAAAAAGACCCACAGATTAGGATGGTCACTTTGTGCGTTATCAACCATAATAATCGCTATCACAATCAGTTTCCAGTAGGTCTGAGTAGGAAAACAATATAACACTAAGAAAGCTAACGAACTTTGTCGAGCGGAACGGATAAGCTGGATATGTTCACTGCACATCAGATTGAAAATGAATCGTAGACTACCAAGCCGCGATATAAACCAACCTTAAACAAGGAAGCTTGTTACAACACCAACATCCTCAATAGATTTTAAAAACAGCAGCATAAACCCTACTGAGATTAGCAATCAAATCTGCAAACAAATTCACTTCGAGTCAGATTTATGTCAACCATTTATACATAATCAAGTAGTACAGTGAGTGAACAAGAGGACATACCTGACTAATCGGGTTGTTCAGCTATGGTGAATGTGTGAGTAAAAAAGGTGATAGCGTTTGTTCTCATGTAATACGTACAATAAGTTGAACGGCCAAATCCGTTCTTATGAAGTGTGTTTTGAACGTTGAAGACTAGGTAATTATCACTCCTACCTTCTATAGTGAAAGGAATCCGCTTGAAATTGTGGGTTATTCTCTCTGGAGCACTACCAGGCATGAAAAAGGAACCCAGCTAGCGTTGCTGTATATGATCTGACCTGCTCAACAGATTACAGTTACCTCGTTCATGACGAGGATATTAGCATACGTGTTGTGCTTAATCATAGCTGTATCCTCTGACTGGAATAATCGTGTGAACAAAGAAGCAGTTCGCCAGATTGCAGTTAGACCAGCTAAATAAATAACAAAAACGTACGATCTGACGGAATCATCCCGTAGCGTTCGTGTGCAAGTCAAACACTATTCGTCAAGAACACGGTTACATAAAACTACAAGACAACAATGACATCCATGTACTTCAAGTGTGTAAAGACGACACGTTTGGAACCTAGTAAACAACTAGGTCACCGGTTGGGAATGAACGTTGACTAGGTAACGTGCCACCGTTATTGATGTGTCTAAACTCAGACGGTTGGTATATGCCTCTTTAGTGCGATTTCTAAATCGATGCCACGAAGAACAGCGGCTCGAACTGTAGCACAGTATGATCCAGTTTAGAAGTATGCTCATACAAGTGTGTGACAAGCGCAACGTAAGAGCACCAACTAAGATAGTTGACCTAACCATGTGTTCCGTCAAAGTAGTATGCTCATAAAACATTAAAACATTCCAACTGTAGTCACAACTTGTTATTTCTATTTGCCACTTGCTGAACACCTTCCTCACGAACGTGCTCAGATAGTATACATAGCTTTAAATCAAACTAGTCGGATTTCTAAAGATGACAACAAATAACATGCTTATACTAAGGTCATTGAAATTAACAGAAATACTTTAAAATGATACTCAACAGTAGAGGCACTCAAAGGTCTACAAACTTGGTTGTTGTCGTATGAGATAGGTCTGTCGTGTTGGATGCGAACTCCGATCCCGGTCGTTGGGTTTTCGAAGGTGGACGAAGAACAAGGAAAAGTAAGCAGCCAACGCCACCACAAACTAGTAAACCGCCAAACAATTGAAGCCGCATCTGACGATCAATGGTACTGATCCCCGCCAAGGAGAGATACACATATAGGCCACCAACAACCTGACTGTATGAAAGACAAAAAAGAGATTATATTATGGAAAAAAATGATCAGATCAATAAAGAATGAGAAACAACAATCGCTGAAAATATGGTAAGCAAATAATCGCGGAAAAATAATTTTTCAAGATGTGGCTGCTCAATTTCAGACAAAGATAACACATTGAATATTGGCTTCAATCATCATGCTTAGGACCATCAAAGGGTCTCAAATATTGATCAACCTCAACTTTTCATCACACAAAGTAAACAAAGGTAGTGGTGCGAACACAGTAAACATAATTAAATTCAGGGCAGGTGTGGCCTGTTCCCATCGAAGATGTCAATAGACTTGTGTTTGACCATCATGGTCATTCGCCGGCGTGTATTCCGGAACGCTCGGATGCGCGAATTATTGGTCAACTAGTCATGTTACACGGCCTGCGACGGTTGCGTCACGCACTCCACATACATACTGAGCGTTTACTATACCGGATATTATGTAGTGAAACCATCAACAGTGGCCACGAAACATGAATACCCTGATTGTTCCGCTGAGTAAAGTGAGTAGGTGTCGCCTGCCTGGCTGGGATCTTCGTGAACTCTCAAACTGTTGGTTAGAAACGCTATCCGAGATGGTAGTGTGCTGCAGTCAGTAGCGTACTTGCATCCATACCATTTCTAGTTCTTCTGCTTAGTCTTCTTTTACCATTGTTTTTAGCCTTTTGCAGTAACGTGTATTCATTTACGATCTTCCACTTCACTGTTGGATTGAGCGGCGTCCCGAGCTTCAGTATCTTCTGGTTAGACTTAAGCTCGTTCTGCTGATGATGATAACGTGTAAAAATTCATACGATAACCGTACGCACTCATTTGCACCTGGTATCCTTACAAACATCGCTTACATACGTATTTTCTCAGTAAAATGACCACTGTCAAGTTTTTGGTTTCAGCCCAGCGCTCCCTATCTTCCAGAAATCAAAGATTGATGTTGTGTTTTATTCACTTGTACTGCTGAATAGTATTCAACAAAAAGTGCATGGTAAGCAAAATCAGGGAAGGTTACATCGTGACAAAAAAAACTACCCTTAACAGCGATGCATTTGGTATCATACTTCGGAAAAATGTTAAGCAATACCCATCGACTGTCAGAATTAAAAATATTAGAGGCGTGAACCACCTGTTATTCGCAAATGGCCTTTTCGGTCTCAAAGCATAAATAACAACCAGTTTCATTTAAAAGAGTATGACTATTCAAAGGACAGTATAAAGTTCATTGTTCAGTATCGGATAACTATCTCCCGGCCTCAGCCCACTCCTAATAGTGTCTCCTACTGGATTACCGAGACTAATGTCATGGAAACCAGTATAGGATATCTTCGAAATAGAACTAGCTTTCCCCCAGAAAGAGGTCACATCAATGCGCCTGAAATCAGTAGCTTTCGGTTGATAAAACAGACTGCCTAGATAACCATAAAACAAGGATGGAACTCTAGCTCAGTATTGCTTTTCGAAAGCGCTGGTTAGAAAATCCACCTGAAAACCAGATGCTCAAATTATAGAGCTGCAACCTCCAACTGTTTATCAGCAAAAAAAGCCATGTATAGATCCAACAATTCAAAAGAGTGCAATTACTGAAGGAGAAAAGGACTAATTTAATCGAAGATCTCACAGACCTCACAATGTGCAGACTTCTAAAAAAAGTAGGTCAAGTAGGTATCACTGTCACGACTGGAAGGTGCGTTACGACCCACGTTCCCCTGAGGCACGCATGGCGATCAATGCGCCAATGGCCACATATTCAGCAGGACAGAATTATCACATCTAAATGTTCTAACACTTCGAGATTATATTTGTATGAATTTCCCACAAACAAAACTACGTTAGGTGACAAACACGCCAACAAAATGAAGTGAACAAATCAGAAGATCGGTAAGGTAAAATGAGGAGAAGAGGAAAAATTATCAGGAATGATACATACAGAGGTTCGCAACACAAGCTCCACTACTTTCTATTCTCCACCATATGAAAGCGCGCCTATTCAAAGGTGGTGATTGTTCCTCGGATTACAGTAAGGAAACCGGGAACGCCCTACTGAAGTATGCTTCAATGTCAGCGCCTTCATGTTCCGAACCCAAGTAATACGCTAAATACCAGACTGCTCTCCCAGCTTAGCTCATCATCCGCAAACAAAAGTCGACGTATCAAACGATGAATTGGCATTCGCAAGACATATTGAAGCTAATGTAGTCTGCGGGACGCGATAACAGTGGTCGACAGCCCGTCTGTCCCGAAGACACGTTGGTAAACTTCGTCACTGCCGACACGGTGTTCCCACTATACGGCGCTAACACTTCGGTAACACCGACGATCGGAAACGGAATGCTTTAACAACATACTCTGGGCGGATAAACCAAAGTTTGCAGCCGTACAAAAACGCTCGTACCCGGTCCTTCTTTGAGAGTGAGATCTTGCCGATATCACAGATGGCGAAACAAATACTTGAGTGATGAAAATTCTGGTCAGGTACAAGATTCTAGAGGAGTTTTACGCTTGTACGTCAGTATGTGGAGCCCCGTGTGCAGATCTTATAACGGCATTGGGAGAGGTCCGGGAGTAGATAATTACTAGTATCTTCAGATATGTGCCAGCTTTAGTAACATGCGGGCACGTCAGATCGATATATACGGTTACACACCGATCCGTTCAAGAATTGGCGATCTTTCACTGAAAGACCAGCGAGAACTTCGGGAGAACAGTATAACCAATCAATAAGTATGTAAGTATCAATAACCGTTGAAACGAGGGCTAGACAATACTTACGAGCAAATTATACAAAGGTGTCCGCCGAGTTTCAAGAAAACATAATTAACGCGAAGGAACCAATCAGGTTACAGCGAGTAATTGAATAATGATTGCCCGTGGGAGTGGATAGAACCCGACGGTATAAGTTCGCATGTGGCAATTTGAGTAAGTGATAAAGTTACACATTAATAAACGAAAATATCACATCGCACAATTTTGGATATTTGCGGAGGTCACGAGCGTTTGAGTCAGACAAAATTTATTGCAATCGATTGCATCTTGTCCGGGGTGTTACTACAGGAAAATCTTTCAAAAATAAACACTGATATGCTACCACTTCTAATCTCGTCGAACTTTGACAAAAAATCGCAGTCATCAATTGCTATCCACATGAGACACAACTGGAGTACACAGTGAACATTCACAACAAAAATAATCGTTTCTAAAATTGAGACAAAACAATACACGTTGGTGAACTACTGTGTAGCTCATATAACCAACCCACATTGCAACAGTTATCGGTCAAACACAGATGTGATACGAAAGTGTGAGTCTAAATGCGAATCATGTGTGTACCAAGATGGATGGAACGTATGGATTATAAAACATAACTTTAATATACGATTGTACATCTTACCGATATCACACGGGAACGTATCACGTGCGTTTGCTATCCTCGTCGGTAGGAGAACAGATCAACAACATGAGTCAGCTTGTTCGCAGCAACAGATGTGTGGATGTAGCCTACACAACACTACACTTTGAAGGCACAACAGAATGCTGAGATCAAGACGGTCGGCAAAAAACTACTCAGCAATTCGCAAATGAGTTGACAGACGCTCCACTTTGATTCCACCAAATCCTCCGAATTTAGAAAAAAGACCATATATTACGTAAGAAAAGAAGGACTAAACATACTAGAACTTCACTTAAAATATAAAATCAGCCAGACAAATGTCCAAATGTCTGTTCAAAGTGAGAAAACAAAGATAACAAAGGTTGAAAAATATTTCACTTCGTCCCTCATCAACACCAAACTAGCCCAGGAGAGACATGGATAACTTCACATTGCAAGTCTGTACCAAAAGAAGGAAGGATACTACGTTCACCTCTCCTACACATGAGAAAAGCTCACTAACCGTTTATTTTGAAAAACAATTTACACTTCATCCGAAGAACAAGCGGTGACATCAAAAAACTAGTAGTAAAAGTGAAAAACGGGAGTTCAAAGAAAGCTGGCTGCTAACTGTAGGATGCTGCATGGATAACAACATTAAATAGTTGTATTGTTGATGAGTAGTTTGGCACATTTATGATTTAGATGATACCGAATTGTGAGGAAGCCGGGTTTCGACTGGTTTCGAACCAGCGACAGAAACAGCACACCCAAAAGCAAGTGGTCTACCAAGTGAGCTACGAAGCCGTGCCAGGAGCTTGGAAATGTCAAACTTGGGCTCTGTTACCGAACCGTCCTACTCTCTTATGTGGAATCCACCAAATGATCCAAGGGATGGGCTACCCTGGCAGAATTTCCTAAACAGTTCATGCTGGAATCCACTCAAACCGCTGCTGGGCATGGAACAATTGACAAATTTTTCCATTGGGGTAACAAATATAGATAACACTATAGTTAGTAAATAAGAATGTTCTGTACATCATCACCCTTGAAGGACAGATACAAACACCGGTTTACGGGATACCACAATGACGGGTTGTTGAGTGTCAAGTGGTTTAAAATGTGTTTCTATAAAACGTAAGGGGTGTCCAATGAGAATCTGCCTAATGAAATCGAGCTCTTCGTGTATATGTTTATCCGAATAGATCTTGCAAAATTTGTAGCATACTGTTCATAAGAGACCACGTTTGTAAGTAACTGGTGCAAAACTATTGAAGTACGATAGTTGGCCAGGCTACGTCTTTAGTCGAAGAGAGCCACCTCCACGCCTGGTAAGCCGGACGTCCAAATATGGTAACTGGTTGTCTTCCTCGATTTCGGTAGCAAAGTTGGTGTTGCGGTGTACGCTGTTGGGTTGCATGTACCTAGCTTCAATTTGTCTATCTGATTCGCATACTACAAGTAAATAGTCCATGTATCTTTGCACAGATGCACTGAGCTTATAACATTTTGTGCCTTTTGTTCAGAAGCCATATACATATCAATCAGCACAAGTCCAAGAAGACTACCTGTGGCTAAATCATTCACCTGGAGAGACAGAGAACTGCCCATTGAATAAAAATAGCATGTTTTTAGTGCATACAGTAAGAAGTCTGCATAAATGGAATACAGACAGGTTAATTCGATGTTCCATCACATAATCATAGAGGATGTCAATCGCTTCAGTTAGATGTAAATTGATAAACAAATATTGCACATCGAAAGACGCCATCTTCTTCCTCGTAACATTTAGATTACGTATGCTTTGAACAAACCTAAAAGTGTCCTTCAAGCTATACGTTCACAGGTGAGAACTGACAGGCTGAAGAACTGTCACTAACTATTTCGCCAGACCATGATAAGATAAGTTCGTCATCGATAAAATGGGTCGCAGTGGAATCCCGCATTTATGTAACTTCGGGAAGCCAAACACGCGGTCCCCCTGGTACACCTGCTGCTCAATCAAGCCAACAGTCTTATAACCTGCAGGTAATTTATTACATCTTCTGTTGACTGGGTTGCATCCTTTCGGTCCTGATCCAGGTAGAATTTACTAGTCGGGTAACACAGAAACCATCTTAGCTACGTAATCTGTTTTGTTGAAAAGTATCATGTTCGATCCTTTGTCTGGAAACAGAAGGATGATGCTCGTGTCCTTTTGTGAGTCTTTTAGCGCCTTTATGTGCTCTTTTACCAGTAAGCAATTTTGTATGATAGGTTTTCCGTGGTACGTGTAAGCCAAGTCAACTGTTTCCGCTTTAAACCAACTAAACGTTTCGGTCGAAACTGGTTCAAACAGTTTCAGTTGATCAGACAGATATTCAAATTGTGCTCCGCTTTTAATAGAAGTGATACAGGATCGTGGGATACAAAACTTTGAGTATATTGATAGGATTCCTTGTGTGTCCCATTTAAATGGGTCAGAAAAATGTGGCACAAATTTATTTACATTTAGAGCAAAATGCGAGATTTTGTCCTCATTCGACGGTGTTTCGTTAAGTCTTGTGATAGCCAGGCTCTCTGGTTTTCCGAAGTATTTCCAGGCGGGAGTTCCAGTATTTGATCTGATACACAAAGCTCAAGCTATCTAATACAGATTGTAGCTGGATGAGCATTGAGAGAAGAGCACTAAGTTCCGGCTGCGTTGTTTTGCAAGCGTAATTCTGTAAAGCATACCAAATTGTCAGACGATGATTTCGGTTTGTTTTTAAGCACAGCCTTAAAATAATCCCGAGGAAATACACCTTTTGATTAAAACAATCCGAACAGAATCCCTCGTTATTTGTACCCTCATCATCATTATCATAGATGTTAGTGGTTCTCACTGACGCTTAACTGCCAGAGAACCATGAAGTAAAAAGTAGTCCCTGGACAGGGAGGAAAAAACAAGAGAGGAGGGGATCTAACCGCTAAAAATAGCTACGTCTATATTCAAACATTTAACTTTAAGATGCATACACCTTCTAGACTAACAGCCGAGGTGTGAATGAAAGTAAGATATTTTGCACCGCAAGTGAACAATGTATTTTAATTCCCCATTAGTCAACTTGGGGAGGTGAGCACGTGAGACTCTATAGCAGTTTTGCCCCCGCACGAATATGAATGAAGCCAAAATTGCTGCGTAAGATGTATGCTCGAGCAACATTCCATTCGTTCTCGTCAGTTACGTACACATACATAGGTAAGTGAGAAGCAGTAGCGGACTTAGTTAGTTTCAGGTTGAAAATCACCCACAACTGATCGCAGGTTTCACATAGGGATAAATAGTCCAACCGGCCTCTTCTGAAATGGAGCACTATCTCGAATTTCGCTCTCAGCAGAGCTGCGGCCAGAACTAGAACTCCGGTTACTTTCTCACGAGGCAATCGTGTTGACAACTGTTTCAGTTACTTAACATTAGACACGACCGAATCATCATGCCCCAACTGTCAACCACTTTCGCTTGTGCGTAATGATCATGTTGTCTAGTCGCCCCAATGGAACACACAATTACTTTCCGTTAACTACAATCGATAACCCGAGTTTGGGACTTCTGAGGCACGTCGAACTATTCGAGTCTATCTGCACTTGCTAAGCAATATTTTAAATTGTTACATGGTCACAAGCGAATGTAGCTGAGCGTTCTTACATGATAAATTGGTCATGTATAGTGAGGTCAGCAGCGCAATGATCAATGCGGTTGCTTCATGAAAATGTGGTTCTATTTAAGAGCATGGCAACGATATGCATCACTGATTAACTCTAACATGAGCGAACCTGGAGAATAGTGCTTCTTTTTGAAAGAAGCTGGTTGGATAGCCTGTGTGAATGCGAAATCTGCGATCAACTGTGGACGATATTTAACCAAAAACCAATCACAAGTGTTCGTGGTTTTCATACTTTAGGTATATGTCTTTGGTTGATTACCTGTTCTACATTTGAAGGCTGTTTACTGATTACATCATCATCATAGCAGCCATGAGCCTGACCAAAAGGTACTGTGGCTCGGGCCGCCGCTCACCTCAACAATGACGTGGAATATCCTAAAAGAAAACGCTACTAAGAAGGTTGAAAATTATTAAAAGAAGACTAAGAGGAAGAACTAGAAATGTTATGGAGACAGGTAGGCCATTGACTGCGACACATCACCATCTCAGATAGCGTCTCTAACCAGCGGTTTGATTGATCACGAGGACCCCATCCAGGCAGGTGACACCTACCCACTTTGTTCAATGGGTCTTCATATTTCGTGACCACGTTGTTGATTGACCACCACGTGGCTTCACCCAACTGTTGGTGGTCCCAGTATATAATGTCCGGTATGGTAAACGATCAGATGACATACGGAGTATGTGACCCAACCATTGCAAGCTGTGTACCGTGATTAGTTGATCAACTGATAGCATATCCCGGGCGTTCCGGAATACGCGCCGCCCACTATGCTCACGCGATCAGTCCACTTAATATGGGCCAATTCGCGGAGACAACGATGGTCAACCACAGCAAGCCTGTTGATATCTTCTTTGTGAACAGGCCACGGTTCCGAACCATACAGCAAAATGGAACGCACACAGGCATTATATACTCTTCCTTTCAGCGACAACCGAACGTCTTTTCGACGCCACAGATGACGCAGTTTGGCAAAGGCAACTCGTGCCTTTGCAATCCTCGCTGATATCTCATCAGCAATAGTACAGGCTGACGAGATAGTGCTACCCAAGTATGTGAAACTGTCTACAGTCTCAAGCGGATTACCTGCAACGAAGAAAATAGGAGTTGAAGTGTCCCAGTCTTGAAGCACCACTTTGCACTTTGAAGGTGCGAAGCGTATTCTATTCAAACCAGCTCGGTCACTCACCTTGTTCAGCATGGTCTGCAAGTCTTCGGCAGAGGGGCTAAGTAAGACAATGTCATCCGCGTACTCCAGATCGGTCGATCAAGCCCCAGGAAGGAGCTCAACACCAAGCCCACTGGGCTCTTGAAGCGCACCCTCCAGAATGTCATCCATGACAAAATTGAACAGGAAGGGGTAAATCGGACACACTTGACGAACACCACTAGAAGTGATGAACGTCCGAGACAGTTGTCCATAAACTCTCACTCTGCTTACAGAGTGGGCATACAGTGATCTCAACAGATTCACGTATTTCCCTGGTACTCCCTTGCGAAGGAGACAGCTCCAGAGAATGTTACGAGCAACTGAGTCGAAAGCAGCCTTTCGGTGTAAAAAGACCACGACTGTCGGCTCTCTGTAACAGTGCCGATGTTCCAAGATCCGTCGCAAGGTAAAAATACGACCAAGGCACCCTCGACCGGATCGGAATCCTGCCTGTTCTTCGCGTATCTGGCTTTCTCTGGGTTTAGTGAGACGACGTAAAATACTGATTACAGCTCTTCAATTTCGCTCGGAACAGTCCACTTGTTTGTGAGCTAGGCACACTGGTCACTGTCAGACTCAAAAATTTCTTTTCGAAGTGGGCCGGGTGTATTCGAAGCGGAAACCTTTAATCAAATGAGGAACCAACCATAATCACTACAACATTACTTGGCTATCAACTCGTTGTCAAAGAAGATTGTATAGCATGTTAGAAGTTAATTAAAATGCAGTGACTGCATATTGAATGAATGCGAATGCAACTTCATGAAAGTAAAATTGTCCTGCTTTTTAAAACAATCCGAAAGATAACACTAGAGCCGTTTCATAGGGTGTTGGTCACAAATGTTTTCTGGTATCACATCGGCGTTTAATTTTTTGGCGTCATTAAAAAAATATCAGGATTAGTGAAGTAAAAAATGACCGATACGAGCACTAGAGCCACCGCGACCGGCTTCGTTATGCTTGGACAAACCAGGTTAAGAGAAACACGGAGAATCGGAACGGAATTCGATTAAGTGATCTTCATGTCACGAGCCCGACTCGGTCAATTCGTTCCGAATTTGCAATGTGACAAAACAATAAACCTTTGACCACAGCTTCATAATAGAACAGAGTTCCCAACTTGCTACTTCGTGAAAAATCCCTTGAGTAATGCTCCGCTTTCTAGTGAATGTTCGTCAATGGTGCAAACGCTTGTCCTAGTTGAAGTAAACTCCGGCGCTTGCGATTGTGCAGCGAGTGTCTTGTTCACTAATCCACTTATTCCCTAATCATCAGCCGCGAAATCAAAATACTAGTGATTGCAACTGATGTTGAACTGGTGCGCAACCAAGAACAAACTCCCAGTTTGGCAACATCATAAAGGAAGAAGGAAACTAATTTATAAAACACGAACCTGAACATTACTCACAAGAAAATGTGGCTGAACGTTCAGATAAGGTAAATCGGTCGTGCATAATGAGATCAGTCGCGCAGTAGTGAACACGGTTGTCTCATAAAAGTGTGTCCGGAATTCTAGTACGGTGCATCGCTGATGAGCTCTAACAAAAGTGCAACCCGACTGCAGTGCTTCTTTTCGAAACGGGCTACAAATGCGATCTTATGTGAGTGATGTTCAATCTACATAAATTTGAAAAACCAAATTCACGGTGCTAAAAACTTGCAAACAAGTAAACAGGTTGCAGTTGAAAGTAGGGCGGTATTTGTTTGTGGCTTATAGTCCCGATTCATTCAATGGTTTCATTTTGCAGAAGATTTATCCAAACAAAGGCCACGTTTAAATCAGCGAATCTGAATAGTCGTCATTAAACAGGATTCAGCCATATCGAAATAGCAGTAGTAAAGTTACAGCCAAATAAACAGGGAAAGTCATTAAGACCAACATCTTGAAAACAGTTCAATCAGATATCTGTGAAAAAATGAGGATGCAATCAACGGACAGTGAAGGAAATAATAACGGCCATGCCATATTGCACAAAACAAAGCCAAATTTCTGAATACTCACGAAAACTGGAAAAGGCCCCAAAATATGCCAAAATTTCTGGCTACGTTCGACCCTGTGGAACATGATGTGATTAACGCACCCTGCGCAGTCCAAAGCACTATGAAGACAACAAAAGCAGGTTAGCGCAAATGATAACATACCCGCTGCGCCGAATCCATTGACAATGGATCCCAGGTATAAACTCCACGCACGTGGTTCCATAAATGTGGCCACAAACAGGCTGTACAAAGAAGGGGTAGGCGAATTAGGGGCAAACAGACAACTCACAGGTAACACAAAGCACCCAGAAACATTGTGTATTTCGGTCCCAGAAGTTTGACAACAACCGCAGCAAACCAATTAGAAACAGAAAACGCGGCATAAAGAATGGATAGGCTGTGGTGACATAAGCTTCGGAACGAAAGACCAGCCTCACCTCACGTATCCCACACCCACATTTTGCCCACTTTCCTTGGCTGCAGCTTCCAGGACATTTTGCTAGGATAAGATGTCAGTGTTAGGTCACAAAACGGTAATCACTAACCGACGCCTGTGAAGCTGTTTGGAAGGCTGTAAAAAGAAATAGGAATGCAACGCCCGTCAGTATTACATTAAATAGTCCCACATTGAAAGACATTTGAAATTAAGGACCTAAAACGACAAAAGGAAATCTTGGGATTAAAAAGCACGATTCGGATATCTACAGGCGAAGGCACAGACGATGAAAGAACGTTCTAACAAACGAAGTTTGAATCTGCAACAAACCTAACGTCAAAGACAACTTGAAACGTTACTACCTCTCTAACATATTGCGGTAACTGAATGTGATACAATGAAACCAAAAAAGACAATGAATAAAATGTCGGTGGTCATTCTTAGATGTTAATACGGCAGAATAGTAGATGTAACGTGGGTGCTTACACCAGAATTGATGTAGTCTTGAAACAGTACTAATAATTTTGGAATTGTCACGCGCCAGTCAATCTAACAGCAGACAGTAACGTTCTGAAAATCTGATTCAGTTGGACTCATACGACGATGCACGATGAACTCGCGGTGATTCAGTGGTAAAAACTTTCAATTATAAATCACAAAGTAGCAGATTCTGACCATAGTGACTGCAACTGCTCATATGAATTCGGATGTTCGCCCAGCTTAGCATTCGGCTTGCAATCGTTTCATCCCAAAATGAGACGACATCAGTGCGTAAGTGCTGGGAAGAATAAGTTTGGGCGTAGAGGGTGAGTAACTCATGCATAAGAACAGCGGTCACAAGCAACTTCCTCACAGTTTAAAATCAGAGACTCAAACAAACAGTCAATCGAAGTGTACCAGCAGATACAGAAATGCTACGGTGACCCACATAACGTCAAGTCGCAGATAAGTGAGTACCTTTTCACCAGAAAGTTCAAGATCATTCAAACAAGTTCAATGGGTAATGGGTGAAAGCAGAAAGCCACGGCTTTTGATAGTTCCGATCCTCTAGGCGAGGAGTCTCCGTACCAGAGGGATAGTTACACGTCGCAACTTTTCCTGATCGTATCGAAGGGTTACAACGAAGAATAAACAAATGCACGCCCACTGTTATTATACTCAATTTTATGGCTGAGTGAATATGCGTAATTAGGTGTTAGCTATTCGACAGACGAACATACACACGTGGCTGTGCGCAGGAGGGTATGTTAGGGCACAGACTAAGTGTGAGAGTAGCAATCCAGACGAATTTTGAACGCAGCCATTGTCTTGGCACACAAAATGTTCTGGAAGAATTCCAGACTTTGCAGACCCGAACCGAGAAGAAACTGTGCCTCAACTCAAGTCTACTGTACTGACTTTTTAGTTTCAAGGAGTTCCCTCTGAGTGAGCTAATATCCGCAGAAGTGTGCAGGGACCTACATGGATGGTTAGGGGTCCTCAGAATCATGAACGTCAGTACTAAGTCACCTCTCTGCCTGCGGTATTCCAGAGAGAATAGATTTAGCTCGTGAAGCCGCTCAGTGTAGGGTTTTGCACCTGACCCACGAACTGCTTTCGTCGCGTGACTTTGTACAATTTCCAAAATTATTTCAAACAAGGGTCCCTTGCTCGAGGTGAGGACGAATAAAGCTGTTGTACAGGTTATGGAAACATGACCGTTCGAATTTTCCAAACATACGCTTTAGAAGGGCTAGTGCGCTATTGGCTTTCTTGGCGCTCACCTCAGTATTCGGAGAACTCGAGAGATTGTGTATCGCAACAGCGCCAAAATCTTTTTCTCTGTCCGTGACTTGGAGCAGTACTTCGCCGAAGGAGTAAGGGAAATTGTGCTTATGTCTAATATGCATAACTTCGCGATTGCTGGTATTGAACTAGATGGAGTTTGACTTAGACCATTTGTAAAGGATACTGATATCAGCCTGTAGGGCGCTCGCGTCAGAGTTATTACGCACAATACGCCAGATTTTGATATCATCGGTGAACAGCAACAGTAGAGACGATACTTCGGATTGTAGATCGTTGGTGAGGATACAGAAAAGTAATGGCCCCAGAATGGAGCCCTGTGGGACTCCGCTGGGACTGAGTCTGGCGGAGGATACGGAGGCACCCACTCGCATATGATTGGAACGGTTTGATAAAAAGGATTCGAGCAAGCGGAGAAGGTTATCCTTGACACCACAACGGTGAAGCTTGTCGAGTAAGACAGAATGATTCACTCCACCAAAAGCCTCGGCAAAGTCAAGGTAAATAGCATTAACTCCCTCCTCTCTGTCGGCAGCAGTTAGTTTGTAGTACATGAGCGGCCGCGTTGCTCGTTCCAGAAAAAAGCTTGTGCCAAAAGATGCCTAGATAGCGAATCGTGGACTAACGATTCAACGACCTTGGGCATACAGGACAGGAGGACAATCGGGCGATGGTTGCAGGATTGATTGTGATGACAACCTTTGGAAATGGGGGTGATATTCGCCGATTTCCATTTTTCAGGCATCGTTTCTACAGCAAATTACCGTGTGAACAGGATGTTTAGCGGCACATCTAATTGTGCAACCTGTAGTGAGAAGCGGTCGCGTGGCATCTTTAAGGATCCCGGCTGTAACCGTATTTCCCCGCTTGTTTGTTCTGTACGCATGATTCTGTGTACGCCTGTAATAGGAAGCCTGATATAAACTCAGTGCTACTTTTTTCAGTCGTGCAACTAATTGCAAGCAGCGAATGCTTGCTCTTCCCCTAACGACCAATCTACTATTTCATTCTTCAAGGTCGTATAATCCGAACCCTTTCGAACGTTGTTTAACGCACTCGAAGGTTCCACGCACCTTTCGCTTGGCGCGCTTTTGAGTGCCGCTGAGTGGGCTGTAGCCCACTCCGTGCTTCTTCCCTTTCTCCTCTTGGTTGGTGCCGTTGGTCCCAAACATTGCTGGAAATATACCGTTTGTTTCCAAACCACACTGCGTTCTGTAGTTTAATGTCTGTTAGGACTACGTTTCGACTGATCTACAGAAAAGGCGTTTTAACTTGTTAGTGGACGAGGGTCTAGCGCATACCCACTTAACCACTATAAGCTCCATGGGCAAGAACTAGAGAGGATGTACAGTCTCCCTCTGGAGATGAATTTGAATTATTCGATAACGGCTAACGGAATCGCGGTATGTAGACATTCGATGCACATGGCAAGACCCAGTCAGCACGAGTGTAGTTTGAGAGTAACAATGGGACAACTTGTGACGCTCATGTGACAGTCAGAAAGCTACACCCAAACCACACTCAGACTACATTCGCGATTACGCGCCTTGCACGACAATCTGTACTACGTCCAACCTTCGGTTCTACATTAGACTACCAACATGACCGTTTACTATCGTCCTGAGAGGCGCTATGCCGCAAGCAGAAGAATTATATGTACTGGAAATATATATTGAACAATTACAACGCGGAACGTGAAGAGTTTTATTCATCGCCGGCTGCTGCTAGCCACGTTTCCAGCGGTTTGCGCTTGCGATGGACGTTCTTCCTCATTTTTTGGATCCATTGCTGAATACGCTCTTTTACTTCTTGGTGTGTTACTCCCGCGGAGCACTTCAATGTTGCATCCGAAAGTTAATAAGCAGGTAAAATTGGATTTCGCCGACGACAGCCTTCGCCAATGTACCGGAGAAAGCTTTCTTCTTCCCATTCACATCTCTCCAGTTTATGTCCTTCACTAGCTCTTGGTGGATTATAAACCCCATGGCGTTAGTAATACAGGCTTTGTAGCTGCTCCCACCAGCAAGCATTAGATGTGCAACCTGAAAATTAACCATGCAATCTGTAATCAATGGTTTCACTGGTTTCTTGCGGAGTTGGAAGTATAAAACTCGTGTAGTATCTCCGCCTCGAGATATTCCGGCAAGATTCAGTAGTACGGAGTTTGTGGTTCCACAACAGATTCTACCTCAGTTTGGTTGTTGTCCGTCCGCACCGATCACACTAACTGCTGAAATGGTGAGAGTATGCGAGGTGTGTTGAGTGTTGAAGCAGCTAACAGCAATCGGGCACCTAGGGAGGTTGCACCGTTTCGTTGCATAACAGTGGAAAGGGGAAAACTATACGGAGAAGGTAGGGAGAAATGGAAAAAGACGAAAGAAAGAAATGACAACAATGAAGATACATGGGGCTATGCGTGCCCGACTGTCAGCGGCCATCT
>JTDE01004127.1:5163-22959 GCA_014338405.1 Paragonimus skrjabini miyazakii
AAACATTCATAAGACACAGTGTCCATTATCTTCTTGCTGCATGCAGTTGACTTAAAACCACGAAGCTCTCATATTCCCAGCATTCTTCAAGCCGATCTCGCTGTTGTCTTGCATCGAGCACAAGTGTGCTGATCTCCAATGGAAATCCACTGTCTGTTCCAAATTGATGACGGGAAACGTTTTCATTCTCCCCTACTCCCTGCACTCTTTTCACTGCATAAAGGTATAATTTGCTTCACATCAAGTGCAGAAAAATCTGACGAAATTCCTACACTTGTCTTTAGTTAGTTGCTGTCAGACCATTCAGGTGCGCAACACAGTAACCGTGTTGTCCATCGAGACATCCTTGAAGTTAGCTGGTATGTCTGGCAGTCTCCCAGAACTGGCGTACGACAGCTGCATGGTAATTCAATCAGGTGACGACTTATATACAAAGACACGAAGTCAGCAAAGCAAGCTTCCAGAAACGCATAGGGTTCAAATAGATCGTAGACCTGTAATGGTTGAAGTAATCGAAACCAAGGTGCACGAAGACATCGTCGACGGTGAGATTAAGATTGCAGTGAGGCAAGTCCTACGGACACATTGCTAAGGAGACACTGACGGTGGCCGCACTCTTTGTATCAGTCGTCAGCTTAAGACCCGTGAACTATACAACGTGATCCTCGACAGGGTACCCAAATCGGTGTGGACCGTTGAACAGCTGTAAGAAAGCGAGGAAGCATAGTAGCCGCCATCTGCCGTCCACCAAAATGTTCGAACGACACAAACATATATTCTAGAATCCCATCACTCACCTAAGTAATCTAATGTCCTCTCATGTGTTGGTGATAACAGATTTCAAATTCTCGGATGTCTCATCTGCCACCATGACTTGTAAGGCAGAACATGGAATCGTATTTGCCTCCTTCTAGGACGCTTTCACGGCTTCCCAAATGTACTCATCATCATCATAGACGGCAATACATCAGTGGTTCACACCGATACGTAACTGCCACACAACCACGAAGAAGAAAAAGCAAACCCTGCATAGAAAGAGAGAAGAAAGAAAGGGAAAGGGGAGGGGACCTAACCACTGAAAATAGCCACGTCTATATTCAGACATACAACATCAAGGCGCCTACACCTTGCAAACAAACAACCGAGCTGTAAGTGAAAGTAAGGCGTCATCAGCAAGACACCTTCCTTGTGGCTTTCACTGCCCCGGGCCATTAAGTGCGCTCACTTCACAGACAACTCGGCCAAACAACGGCAACATTCACGCCACTGAGCTCGGTTAACCGCCATCTCGTCTAACGTCTCAAGCCACCGACTCTGTGATTCGCACGAACTCTAGCCCGGGGGACGAACCCGATCTACAGTAGCCAACCCCTTGGCGAACGATATCATTTTCCCATGCCAGGTCATCACCTGTCCACCTCGCGCCTTGCACCAATCGACCGCAGTCTCGGCAAACAGTGCTCGATGTGGCAAACGACTAGCTGGCATCCTTAGTACGTGATCTAACCACCTAAATCTGTGCAAGTGTAAGTACTGAACGAAAGAACTCGTTTGACAATCAGTGTACTGGGTTGTGACGAATGAGGCACCAACGGTTTCCTTTTTCTTCTGACTTGACGATCAAGATGCTAATTTTTAAGTCATCTACAGAGCAGGGCTAAACCAATCTAGCTGCATGACTGTTGAGCATTCGCATGGCAGAATTTGCATTGATGAAATACTTCGGGGCCACAGAACTGTGCTTCGTCAGGTGAGCTCTGGGATCGGGTCAAAGCAGTGTTGAAGGCAACGGTGCGCAGAAACGTCCCACGTTTCTTACTTAAACCTTGTAGGCCTAAACCATGTAACTGGCAAAATACTTCCAGGAAAAGCGAGCTGAATAGGACCGGTATCTGCTCATACAGAGTTCCTGCGTTCATGAAGTCTGTTTGCGGCTTCGCAGCGTAAGTACCAAACAGCGCGAGTTGACCACAAGAGTTTCAAAGGACAAATATTAATCATCCCTGTACGTTTTTACCATTATATTTCTCGTGTGCCTCTACCCAAACCAGGCATTTCACGGATTCAGCTACTAAATGTTCAGTCTACTGATAACAGTGAAATAACGGTCTGTGCGCGCCAGCCGGACAGTATCGCAGTGTTTTGCTAGGCGCAGCCGGAAGTAACTAATTTTTCACTCGCTACCCTCCTAACAAAACATATGGAGCAATGCTCTGGTCTCCTGTGCTGTCGAATCTAACAATGGAGAACTCTCCAATGTTGCGAACAATTAGATTCTGTCGTAGGAAATAACGACTGCGTCAGAAGCGGAAATGTAAGAAGCCCGTATGATAGGCGCTTGACAGCTAAAATGGAAACCGTAAAGTAATTGCTAACTAAGGGTGAGACAAATACAACAAAATATTGTGACATTCTTTCCCGCGTAGAACTGTTAGACCATAATTGGTAGGTCACGGGTTGGTTATAGTTCATGTGTACAGTGATCAGAGGTACAATGTCTGGTAGTGCGCCTCAACATGCAATTGGTTTATGCGTCTCTATTTTTAAGACTGTATGCATGCACACGTTGTTGCTGTTCGATTAACGTTTCTATGTTCCATGAGTGATCTTCATTGGGATGATCAGAAGATGCTTCGGCGTTGTGTATGCCACCTGAGGAAATCTTGTTATGCAGCTCCTTGATAAAGACGCCATTTGAGGGTACGGATATAGGCTCTTCAATCGGTATTACCGATAATCCTTACAAGAGCATCTCGGACATGATTTCTTCTTTGAGGGTCAGTTGGTGAACAGAAACTGGTTATAGAGGAATAATCTTTCATGTGGTATAGCATTAGTTGCATGATGAGATGTAGTGCAACAAAAAGATTGAATTCCCATTGATTGACTGCCAGCTTACAGGATCTCAAGGTGAGCAACACGGTTTTCCAATGCGTTCTGTTTAGACTTTCTACTTGGTCATTATCCTGAGGGTTGTATGATGTCGTTCTGCTTGTCGCAACTCCCCTTTCGTGAAGAAACCGTTGAAGACGTGAATGACGATCAGCGATCTGAATGAATTTATGCCAACCAACTAAAACAGCAGACAACATGTAATAACAGTCTCACTAGTCTTGTCGGGACACGCGAAAGTAAAAGGAAAACGAGAATATCAATCGATAATTGCTGCTGACTAATGATTGTGTGTTGCTGATGAGAAGGGAACCTTGAGACCAAAGGGGAACCTTTCAAACGATTGTGTAACTTATATGAACTTGTTTCTAGCTTAGGAGAGAGGACAAGGTTTGATTTCACTGCACACAGTATATTTGGCAACGACGCTTCGAAGTTCATCCACCGAGAAACTTCGGTATGACAGAGCGATTTAGAAAGATAGCCTTGCCTTCAATTCCCTGTTGGTCATTGGCACTCCGCAACGATTACGTCAGAGTTCATCTGCCGATCGATTGTCATCACCAGTCCGATACGTAACATTGAACTTGAATGGCGACAGGTCCAGCTTGCAACGTTTAATTTTATCGTTCTTGACCTTACCTATGTGCTGATTGCCGTAGACGAAAACAACAGGACAACGGTCCGTAACAAATTTAACATGGTTTAGAAGTAGCGAATGCTTCCATTTATATATATATATATTCCACGATAGCATACGTTTGTTTTTCTACAGCAGCATGATACCGTTCACTGAACGACAAATTACGCAAGAAAGAAGGCTACCGGTCGACCATTTTAATTAAGAGTGGCTGTGATCGCCACACCGTAGGCGTTTGTCTGGACAACCAAGGGGTGTCCTACTGAATATTAGAGATGGCAGCTTTGAAGAGCTGGTCTTTTAGAACTTCATTGGATCATCATCATCAACAGCAGTAAAGACAGCAATACAACAGTGATTCTCACTGATTCCCAACTGCCACAACTTTATTGGGTAGAAGAAATGTGTTACCATGCACAAATTCGTGGATTTTATCAGGGAAACGAGTTCTGTTAACTTCGAGTACAACCACAGCGTTCGAAGGGCAGTCTGGTGCAGCCACTGAAGTGATAGTCAAAATGGACGGGTGGATGATACTAAATCAAACCTGTCGGTTCCCAGACATCAGCAAATCTTTTAAAAGTGCCCCTTCTTTCCAGATCCATTTTATAACACATCTCGAGCTGGACACTTCGAACGGGAGTGGCTGTCATACACACAGAAGAAGCATTTGGCTGTCGATGAGGCCGTCACATAAGGCATTTTAGCAGGGTTGGGCGAATTTTCCGAGGCATCTGTTGCAGCCGTGTAGGTGAAAATGGGAGCAGACAGGTATAATTGGGACTGCTTCTCTGATTGTTCAAGCGATCTAACCTGATTAGAAGCGGTCTGAAAGTTCAACGCCTTCGGTTCCAACAGTCTCTGTCAGATTTGGCTAGACAGTAGACCACTTTTAAAAGCACCTCAGATGACATAATCTCGATTCTGCTCGGCGGTAGTGACTTTAGACTTACAGTGTTCCGCAAACGACCTCAGTCTTTGTGCAAACCGACCCAGTGTCTGTCAATCTTCCTGTCCATAAGTCGTTAACAAGTGACGAGCGAATATTTCGTTCTTAGGTTTCACATAGCTTTCCCATTGTATGGTGGTTGCTTCTTTTTAAGTGTCGCATTCGGTGACATTCATAGACTGAGGACTAGACGTGGTTGATCATGTTGGTCAGTTTATTGGGATGGGGACTGTCAAGGGATAACACTTGATTAGTGAACGTGCAAAACCAGTGATTCCACTCGTTTGAAGCGTTACCTGCGTTGGAGTCGACGTCAACCTTCTCAGGATGAAGGACCTGTTCCACCACGTAGTTGTTAGATAAATAAATTGTTGCAAGCAATTGGACTCGACCGTGCTAACAGCGATTTGCCTCGGAAACAGAAGACCGAGTGGCCTGTATGGTAGTTTTTATTAACCTAACATTTAACGTATGACAGCTGAAATGAATAAAGCGGAATGCTTATCAGCCCAAGGATGAAATAAGTACAACAAAACATTATAACATCTAGTGCATGTGTCTTTCCACATTCGTTTGGCACATCATTTATTCTGTTCGTAACTGAATGGAAAGCGTACACCGCATCTCCAGGATTATCATGCGGTGGCATTGTTAGTGATCCCAAAAACTTTGGAGAACCCAATTGACGATGTCACACGGAACATCGTAAGTCACATGAGTCAGAAGCACTTACCACAACACGATCGTCTTGAAAACATATCATGACGTACAAATCTCATAGGGTCAATAAACTGCTGGATTGCTGCCAGGGACGCCGCCACACAGAGGGGAATTGTTTTCCTTGATTTTACCACTACATGCGATGGCGTAACAAATTTCAAATACTGTGCCTTAGAAATGCCTTGTTTGAATGGCTTCAGGCTTCCCACCGAGACCGCGCACTCTGGCTCCGTGTCATTAGCATTCAGTCATTCATAATGGTAACTTCTGCCGTGTCTCTTAAGTCTCTGTTCTTGAACTCTGACAATTTATACAATTCTTTAACCAAATGCCCATCACAGTGCACCCTACGGTGCTACGATTTGCGGATCATCCTCATCATCATGGCAGCCAATAGTCTGATCAGAGGGGTACTGTGGCTGAGGCCGCCGCTCACTTCAACAATGACGCGAAATATCCCAGAGGAAGAAGACGCTAGTAGGAAGATTGAAATTGATAATGATAATAATAATAATAATGATAATAAAAAGGCTAAGCGGATGAGCTAGAAATAATATAAATACAGGTGCGCCATTGACTGCGGCCCATCGCCATCCTGGAAAGCGTTTCCAACCAGCAATTTGAATGATCACAAGAGCCCTAACCAGGCAGGGGGCACCTGTGCAGTTTAATCGACGCAACAGTCGAGACCTTCACATTTCGTGACCGTCTTGTTGTTTGACCATCACGTAGTTCACCCAACTGTTGGTGATCTCAGTATACCGTACTCGGTACAATGAACGCTTGGTTGGCATACAAAATACGTGACCCAACCATCACAGACTGTGCAGCGTGAGTAGTTGACCAATTGATCGCGCATCCCTAACGTTTTCGAATGCGCACTGGCAAACTGCCGTGTTGCTCACGCGATCGTTCCACTTGATGTGGAGTAATGGACAGAGATAACTATTGTCAAACACAGCAAGTCTTTCGGTCTCTCCGTTGCAAACAAGCCATGTTTCCAAACAGAATGCACACAAGTATTATATATCTTTTTTTTAAGTGATATCCAAACGTTTTCCCGACGCCACAGATGACATAGGTTAGCAAAGATAAACCGTACCTTCGTTATTCTTGCTGACATCTCATCAGCAATATTGCAAGCTGACAAAATAGTGCTGGCTGGGACCTCAGTCTTGTCATATACAGCTACTGCAGACAAATCACCCAGACCAAGCACAATTGCACTCGTAAGGTTGTACGTCACACCACCAGCTGCTTAAGTGTGTTTAGGTTGTGAGTTGATCGTACGAGTGTACTGCGGAAGTACTTTTGTTGTTGTGGTACCGATGCATTCAGAGACCTGGGGTTAGAGATAGTGCCCTCGAAAAGGCTACTTCGATCACCCGACGATTGAGCACGACCGTCTGCGTATTATTAATCGAATTCAAAAGAACCTTCGGTTTCGTTCAAAAGCTTAATATGGCTTTAGGTTTTTCTGATGCGCGTAACAAAGTTAGACTTCACTACGCCCTCTGGCTGCGCAAGTCAGTGAGTGTCACGTGAATTAGTCTCTGGGTAGGGTTCCAAAGAAAACCTCACCATCTGTTGTGTTGTAGACTAGACTTTTGAGTTAGTAGCTTTGGATGAGGTCCCTAGAGTCAACCCTCTTCCGCAGCGTAAACGACCGAAAAACACCAACTTAGCGATCTCAGCAAAGTGACATTATTTGAGAATGACCATTTTCTCGTTCATTTTCGCCTATCATATACCTTCGGATGATAGTTATTTTCTAAAGCCAACTGGTAAGCGTTGGTACTTTTAGCACACGCACTTTCCGGCATGTAGGTCTGCAGGATGTTTGGGTTGCGCTTTCCGGTCGGTTTGTTATATTGTAGATGAGATATCGGGCACGTGTTGCCTTTGTTAACCGGTGTCATCTGCGCCGTCATAAAAACGCCTGGCGTTTGTTAGAAGTTTATTTAATACTAACATATAGTCCTAAAAATTGACCTGTCTGTAACGAAGATGTCAACAGGTTTTCTGTGTTTGTCCATCATTTTTCCCATCAGTTAGCTCACACTAAATGAGAGGTCTGCGTATGCAGTGCGGCAGTTTGCCAGCCTGTATTCAAGAACGATTGCTGTGCGCTTTCTGTTGGTAAGTCAGTTACGTTGCACAGTCTACGATAGTTGAGTCTCGTATTCCCCTTGCCAGTCGAGAGTTTACCGCACCTGGTTTTGTACGCCGAGATTACTAACAGTTGAGTAAAACCTTATGGTATTCAAACAACGGCCGAGTCACGGAGGTCCTAACTTTTCCATTCAGCAAACTGGGTAGGAGTCGCATGCGCGGTTAGAGTCTCCGTGATCATTAAAATTGCTGAATCGTTATGGTGTTCGAGGTGACAATGTTCCAGCTATTGGCATACTTACATGCATATCATTTTTCGTTCTTCAGCTAGCCTTGTTTCATAAATTTTTTTGTCCTTCTTGGTTGATGTTTTTTTTCCAGGTTCTAAGTCACTTGGAGTGAGCGGCGGCCCGAGCTTCAATACATTCTGGCCAGACTGATGACCGTTATAGATAAGTGAGCGGGATATAATGTATGCATTCTTAAAGATCCGACTATGCTATCCTAGTACTGTTCACTTGAGTTCACTTGCAGTTAAGTTCAGATCCAAACGGTCCCTCCTCAGACTGTGTTGCTGCCGAGGCCGAATCTCGCGATTACGCTGGGATTGTGTTCGCAGAGTTGCAAAACATCAGTACTTGCTTGCTTGGATATCAGTGAGCCGCCAGGTCCGGTCGGTTGAAGCCTTGAAGAAAATTATTCTGTAAAACACTCTTCTGTTTCGGGATAAATACTTGGATTCCGATCTTGATGTGGTGCCTGCCTGTGTCGTTGTTTCATTCGATTCCACCTGAACAAGGAGCTTCTTGTTATTGATCATTTCTTCATTATTATCAACTTTGAGCCGTGATCGTGGGTACTGTGGTTCAGGCCCCGGTTGGTCCTGACGATGATCCACAAAGTAGCAGAACAAACCGCACACTCAACGTCAGTCAGTTTACTACCATGCAGAGACTTCACTCTGAGATCCTCGGAACCTCTGAGTTTTTTTTTGAATATCGCCCACTAAAAATTGGAAATAAAAGGGGGGATCGAACGGCTCGGTCGAACGCCCTGTTGATGTAGGGAACGCCTGAGTTAACTGTCCTTAATTGCGTGTTCTGCACTCAGAACAAGCATACAACGACTTCAACAAGTTGACTTACTTTCTCTGCACTGAAGACAACTCCAGAGATCGTGTCAAGCGACGGATTCAGAGGCACCCGTTTGGCTCAAGAATACCATGACCGTTGGCTGGGGAAAGGAGGGCTGGTAATCCACTGTTCGTCGTTAGTTGGAAGGATTGTCGATGCGTTCGCGACCAGGCTGGAAACTTGCCTGTTCTTCTTTTATCTGCTTCTTTTTGTGTTTCAGAAACCGGCGCATTATTTAACTCCTGAGTATCTTGGACGTAAGAAACAGGCCTAATACCTCCGTGGTTGTTACATGATGTTCTGGCACTTTCTTTGAAAACGACAGTGATTGCTGTCAAGCGCCAGTCATGAGGCTTCTTTTCAATATCCCATGTGGTGCAAAGGAGTGTGAATACTTCAGATGCTTGAGAAGAAAGATCTGGACTTGGAACCTCATTACTTGTCAGTAATTTGATTTCCAAGGCTATTGCGATTTCCGACGTATTGTCATAACCAGTCACCATCTTCATCATCCACAACCAAATGAGTTTACTTAGGCCAAAGTTGGAATATGCTTGGGCGGATTGATTATTCATAATATGAAGAGAATTCGTGAACAATCATTTCACTTCTGATACAGAAGCTTCTGTGTACGGACTACCCACAAGTTGTTCTGTAACTCTTCCTCAGTGTTCAGCCCATCTGCCATCTTTTTCACATATAGCATTATCGTGTTGTGGATGGTGTAAGGATTGTTCATTCATAAAATCAATATATAAGATATACGCCCCAACACCACAACAAGTAAACCCATTCGTTTGCATGTAACGATCATCCAAAGACGGGACGGTTGCTACAGTTATCAGTGTTCAGTTCGTGTATGGAGAGAAAACCGTTTCGTGTCAAAGTGCACTTCAAAGCTTATATTTTCCCCCGCCTTACTTTATTATCCCAAATCAACGCAGTTGCCTAGCAGTTGAGTAGCATCGTGAGTAGTGTGGTGCGGTCGCCCGTTCTCACTACACTTCCGAGCACTGCCGCACGCACTGGATGTACTCGAAGCTACATCAGGCTGTTGAATGATACCCGATGTTTTTCGACCGTACTGAAAAATACGCTGGCGGTCGCGGTCAACTGTTGAGCGTTGGAAATGTTTTTTTAGGTCATCTCTTTTTAACCACCTCTTCCTGCTTCCGAAGATAGCTGTGCTGCAGCTACAAAAATATTGTTGCTGTGTGCGTACAGGATCATTCTTGATTGCTCAAACACTCCTTCGCAGTCAATGGTTTGACATATAACCCTTTGAGCACATCTACCTTTCGCCTGATTGTTCCTTTTTTATTTATCTGATATGGTTACACCTGTTAGGACCGAATTCTTAATCATTACAGCCACCTGGATTGATGCAATTCACACGCCCCATTTGAACTCACGTATTAGGGAATCTGGCAACATGGAGGTTCAGGAAGATCCAGTTTGTCTGAAGCGCTGAATAAGACCTTACGGACTGAGGGTACACATGCACAATGCTCTAAACAAGCTAAATGAATGTGGTGTAATTACGCAGGTTAATGAATCCGCATGTACCACTTCAATCGTTATAAAAGAAACCGGTAAGTCACCTGGGGCGATTTTAGACTGACGCTGAATCCGAGATTGGGAAAGTGCGCAGTGACAACCGAAGAGTCAGAGGATTTTATGAGTTCCGTGTGATATCACGTTTTTCTCCGTGCTTGTCCAAACAAGGACTAACCATAGATTCCATTTCAGTGGTATTCTAAGGCATTTACCACGGTTAATGTGCCTCGTGGACCATTTCAATACAATTTTTCCCTCGTCTCAGATGGAATGTTTCAAGTTACGATTGGTTAATCAGTTGTCGAATTACCGGAAGTATGCGCATATCAAGGCAGTTTAATCGTGCTTGCAAACAATGCTTACACTTCTGGGACGATTTAGAGACAAGAACATTACAGTAAATACTTCACTGTTTTTTCGCCTCAGAGTTCGATGTATAACAAGAATAGTACTGAGGGAAGCTCATTATTAACGGCTACTGGTCTGGGTACTTTTGTGGCATAATGACAGTCTGCACTTTAAACAGACCAGGCTTCTTTCTGTTGTCATGACGATAAGAAAGCCCAACTGTCTTCCTTATGTCATTCTTTATGCCGTAAAGCGGTTGAATGCAACCACTTTGGCTGGTGTAAATATTCAGCATTCGGCGTTACTGTCCTTGGACAATTTTGGCTTTGGTGTCTATTAGACATATTACAAACTATGTTTCTTTTCGGTACAACAGGTCAGCTGTGCTGTTGTGAGCTCCAGCAATATTCCCAACTCATTTGTTTGACATGAACTTGCAAACATTTAAGGATGGAACTTGTTATTTCAGTGACCACCTTACGCATTTCTCGTACGGGAATTAGGACACAAAAGAAGAAGACAAAGACAGCTGCCTGTCAATACTACACTGGTTTACTCCGACCCGATAAGACCATTTGTGTCGCCTGCAAGGGACTCCGTATATCATGGATTTTAAAGGATACGTTAAAGCTCACTTCAAATTCGCGTTTTTCCTGTTAGTTTTACCCTACTCAGAACAACACTGTTGTGGAGCTTCAAATGAGGTTAAACGGGTATACTTTCAAGTCGCCAATGAACTGTTTGTCTCAGTCGTCGACACGATTTGATGGTTTTTCGTAAAGCCGCTTTGCGGACTGCTCAAAACGTGTAGATAATGTCATATAGTGACCCGGGAAACACCATTTATTGTCTAGAAAGTTAGCTAGGTTGATCGATTGCTTAGTTTCGTTGAAGTTCTACTGGTTTCCATTTGCCTTTAGTCGTGTACGCAAGCCATTCATATTGTGCTGTGTATTTTGATACTACTTTGGCGTGATGTTGAGATCGCGTCCGCAAAAGCGATTTCATTTTCTATTGAATCGATTATATGCGACACATTATGTCGCGGAGGACACTATTTGAAATGACTGCGTCTGTTCTTATGCCTATCAACCTGGTCTCATGTTCATCTTGTTTATTATCTTGATGCACCGCGTGGGACGTGTAGTTCGGAAGTTAAAGTTATTTTCTTGTTTATCCTGTCGCTGTTTTCGCCTGTTTATAACTAGTTCACAATGGGCTGCTTTGGGCGACATGGATGCATCCAAAGCCAGGTGGGAATTTGTTTATCGCATCTATCAGCTTTGTCCTTTGTTCAAATCCTACTTGGAAGCATACTCTAGAAATGCGAAGAAACAACAGGACTCCACTATGACAGCGTAAGTTTTTCATGAAGTTATAACTTTATTGGCTCTTAATGACTTCCCGTTGACTTTCTTTGTTCAGTGAATCCAATGGGGACATGACATTCTGATCGTTGTGTGAATATTATAGATCGTTCAACGAACTAATTCACATGCTTGTGATGTTGGTAGGAAGGCACTGCTGTCTGTTTGCTAGTGTTCTTTTCGGGTTAGCACAATCCTTCGTTTGGCATAAATATCACGGGCTTTTGACAGATATTCCACTTAGGCGTGCCAGACTGTTTCCATAGCATCGCTTTGCAACATGGCTTAGTGTATGACTCCATATCCCGCTTCGTGTTGACTACTTACTGGTTGCCATTCTTCTGGCTATTTTCTCGCGATGATTGGTTTATATTCGGCCACATTTTGAGCTGAGGTGTCTTCAGCTGCATTTTGACTGACGTATTTCACCATTTTCGACACATTTTTTGCACCCTGAGAAGTTTGATGTTCTGATGCGAAATTTCAAAATTGTCCAGTTGGTTTCATTGGTTAGTTGGTGGCACATGCCCCGTTAGAATGCATGCTTTTTGTCGCTGATTTGAATCCAGCTCAATTCCGGAACGTTCAGCAAATCCATTTCCAACTACAGTAATGATCCTGATGGAGTATATCAAATTTTCTTAGTCTGCTGGTTTTTATCTGTTGATTAAATGACTTACTGCATTTTTCAGCCAGACTGGGTGATAAGCGTTTCCTTGTGTGGCCAGCATCATCGGTTTCACAAATGCAAATGGAAAAATGTACGCAGAAAACAGCCCCATATTCATCATTACTAGTGATTGACACTTCATATTTACCGTACAACCTCGAGTTTAAGGATAAAAAAGAACTAAACTTATTTTCTGAAGCCTTTATGTTTAAATTCATACAATTAACATCCAAGTGCCTACACCTTGTATTTTGCAGTCTACCGCCTGACTATGCGGTTATTTCCAAATGCGTCTATCTCCTGTTCTTCCTTGTTTCATTACGTTTCTACCGCTTGTTGATACGTTAATTCTATATTTTTGAGGCAACGTTGGGAAACCTTAACGGTCTACGCTTGAGAAGTGCGTTCATTGGTCCTCTATAGACCTAGGCCTGAGCTGATGTATCGGGATACAGCCCCCGTAGTAGGTTTCTATAGAACATAGACGTACTTTCACTTGTAAGCGTTTCCAAAGTACAGATAGATTAACCCTTACACCCAACGGGTGTTACGCGTGGCACTGATTCAGAATCTGACAGAGTAAAATTCTGACTTACTTGTCACTCCTCTGATCGGAAGCCCGTCTGCGGTTCCTTGATTTATGTTTCTCGAGTTGACATGAATCGATGGAGTGGGGTGGATGCCAACTGTCTAGTTTTGTCGAGAATTCATCATCAATGGGAGATACCACGCTTGCATGGCCAATACAGTTCCATGTTTCATGTCATCAAAAGCGGAATACTCGGTGCAAAGTTTGCTGTTATTTCTTTATCATCATCACAGACAACAATACATCAGTGGTTCACATTGATGCTTAACTGCCACACAACCACGAAGGAAAAAATACCTATATAGTAAGATAAAGGAAACAAAAGAACGGGACTGGAAGGTGTCTAACCAATAAAAAATAGCTACGTCTATATTCAAACATACAACATCAAGGCGCCTACACCTTGCAAACCAACAACCGAGCTGTAAGTGAAAGTAAGGCGTCATCAGCAAGACACCTTCCTTGCGGCTTTCACTGCCCCGGGCCATTAAGTGCGCTCACTTCACAGACAACTCGGCCAAACAACGGCAACATTCACGCCACTAAGCTCGGTTAACCTCCATCTCGTCTAACGTCTCAAGCCACCGACTCTGTGATTCGCACGAACTCTAGCCCGGGGGACGAACCCGATCTACAGTAGCCAACCCCTTGGCGAACGATATCATTTTTCCATGCCAGGTCATCATCTGTCCACCTCACACCTTACGCCAATCGACCGCAGTGTCGGCAAACAGTGCTCGATGTGGCAAACGACTAGCTGGCATCCTTAGTACGTGATCTAACCACCTAAGTCTGTTCAAGTGTAAGGACTGAACGAAAGAACTCGTTTGACAATCAGTACCAAACACCCGCTTCCTAACCTCCTCGTTGCTCACTTGCTGGTGACACCCGATACGAGCGATTGAACGCAGAAATCGGTGGTCAAACACCTGAAGACGGTTTACGTCCTCTACCCTGAGAGGCCATGTTTCGCTGTCGTAAAGTAATACAGCCCTCACTATCGTCTGATGTACGCAATCTTTAAGCATCAGAGAGATGCCTCTCAGCTGCTATAGGTGTCCGAGATTAACGAACACCATCCTAGCCTCGGAGTTACGCACTCTTATTTCATTCACTACATCGCTGCCACTGGTGCAGCTTCCCAGGTATACAAACCGATCAACAACCTTCTTGGTTTCATTATCTTACATTAAACATACGTAATCACAACAATGTTGCAGCGGCATTTTGCATTTCGAGGCCGTAAAGCGCATTCCAAAATATTCAGCAGAACACGAAACAACCACTAGCTTTGTTTGTGCTGCTTGGAAGGTGTCAAACAGCAACGTCTTGTCGTCAGAACAATCAAGATCAGTCAGTCTTTCACCAGGTAGAAAATCCACGCCGGTATCATCTGAGTGCCGCAGACAATCCTACATTGAGAGCCGAGATGCAATTGCGAACCGCAATCCCAGTGTGTGGTTCTAAATCTACCGACCAGGGTACTCCATCACAAGTGTGTGGCGCGAACACAGTGAAGGCAGAAGGCCAGCTAGCTTGACCATCAAAGTGTACCGTCCATCGCACTGACTTTTCGGACTTGTTGTAGATGTGTGTTCCATCTGTCTTGCCGAGAGACAGCTGCCTTGGACCAGTAACACAGCTAAGCTCAAAGAGTTTGTCAGTGTTCTTTCAAAGGCGGTTCCCCTTTCCTTAACTTTCTGCATTAGCCAAACCTCACGACCGGCGATCAGGCTACGTTTCACTTGTCTGCGGACATCTCCCAAAATTATATGAACTATCAGGAATGCTATTCTATCTGGCATCTAACAACTCCAAGGATTTCTCCGAAATCCAGTGTTTGTTTGACCAACGAATCATCGCGTCGCATGCTATAGTACCTACTGCGTGAAGGGCTTGTGAGATTTGGGTCCAAAAGTTTTGAGGATCTTCAGAATGAAAACTACTAAGCTTGCTTTCTGGACTAGTTTGGTACTTATGCTTTACCGACGACAACCAGTTTCTCAATGGTTACCCGTGGCTGTCAGTGAGTTCGTTGTCCAGCAGAAGTAAAAACAAAACGGCGACTTTCCAACGCATGGTCTGAATCTGAGTATGTCCTCCAATATGAATGACAGTCTTGATTGGACCCCCGCTACCCATAACTAAAAGCTCTGCGGTCTATCTGAAATCAGGTCCGATTCGAAAAAGAGGGACGCCAAATATAACAATGACGCGCAACAAAATAGTTTATATTCGACGCATAATTGCAACAGTTGCCCGCCATGATCAAGGCGGTCTGATGCTATCCCAAACCTGTCACCTAAATGAGACTCGGCCTCATCAAAACGGTCGACCTGGGTGATCCTATCTCCGGTCAGATTGACTGTATCAGAACCGAAGGAGAACGGCCATATCCGATTAAATGGCTCCCTTGATACCGACGTCAATGCAATCAGTTGGTGCATAAACAGACGGGGCGTGACTCCCGAAACTTCTGCGTCGAGAGTTGGCCTTATTATAACCTGCCATACGACGGCAGTGTCTACTGTTAACAGGAATCCAACTTACAAATGCTGATTTGGCTGTTGTGCTGAGGATTATACCTACACCAGCCCGACTGGTAGCGGCAGCTGTGAAGTCATTCGGAGTGCATAACTAGTAGAAAGTGCGAGTGTTATCAGTTCAATACGCTGAGTACTATACTGGCTTTTAACCTCTAAAGTGACGTTCGTTGACTGTAACGTCCAAACAAGAGCGGCCTGTTGACCTGTCTGTTTCAGAATGCGAACGTTGAAAGCACCTACATTGTAAGTCAAAGCAAGGGACGAGGGAGACTCGAGGCTGGATGGTAAGAGATGAGACTTATCGGCACAATGTTACAACGATTAGCTTTTTTTTGTAGGACTTACAGAGTAATTACTAGAAGTGAGGGTTGAAAGAGCTCTAAGAGCCATATTTGATAGAACAGTGGGAGAAGGATCGGCAGTAGCATGTTTTCGCCTGTCCACCCTGCTACATAGAACAGATAGAGCGACCCGGTTTATACTGCGAGACGGCCGATGCACTATGGGTTTGTCAATGTTGTGAATATTCTTGGTTGTATGTGAGCTGAGATACTGCCAGGACGTCCTGATCTGGACAGGAGAACGATTAGGGTTCTCAACCAAGGTCTTTGGCTCAAAAACAGCGGATGGAGGTCTGTGTACCATAACTATTACCGTTTTCAAAAAGAGATGCCAACCTTTTTCTGATTCCCAGACTGTGGTTTGTCAGATCTATACCTGTTGATTTGCTTAGCATAGGTGACTGTGTCGGTATGATTGTCATATAGTCCGGTTTAGCCAAACAGCTCATCGAGGTGCACAGTCCATCACAGCGCGTCATGGACCACTTGTTTTGAAGAACTCCGCCACATTCGGAATCCGTCATCAATGTTTATTTGCTGTACATTTGGGCTTCGCAAGTCGCTCACTACCAAGCGATCCCTGCTTTTCGTTCAAAATCATTAGGTGAGACCTAACTGCCAACCTCCTTCCGTGACGTGAACGGTCGGGTAGTATCAGAAACCTTTGTTCCTTCGAAATACCAGGCCTCTCCTTTTCATTTTTCATCTTCCGGATCATAATTCTCTCCCCTTCGAGCGAGGGTAATTGGCAGATATTGGTGCTTTTACCAGCCACATCACCTGGTAAATGAGTCATCAAGTTATTTTAAAAAGCGCCGCCTCGAGTCTGTGACTGGATGTGTGATCTGTCTTCGTGAAGCGCCCTCATGATTCCAGCTTTGTCCTTCGCCTACATTCGCCCCTGAATAATGCTGCGGATTAATAGATCTTTCGCATGGTTTCAAGCGGAGCATCACTGATTTGCCCTCACCCTTTACACTTAGATTTTCCAACGACCATCTGTCGAAAGGAAGTACTAGGCATGAGATCCCCTCTTACCAAAGCTGGACAGTATTATATATATATATATATGTAGAATTTAATCATGGACGTAAATTGATTTTCTCGCGCTCTTCTGATTGGATTGCTTCATCGGGGACTGTTCTAAATGGACCATGTCTTGAGTTTGTGGCGGATAGTGGTGAATTGGCACTCCTTAATCATTCAGCAGTAGTAGTGGTTTTCGATATGGTTGTGTGCCGTATTCTTTGGGGGCTATCTCCATGTCAAAAATATCCCATCGACGTAAGCCGTTTTGCTGAAGTTTCGTACTCCACCTGATTGGAGAGTGCACAATCACGTGCAGGTATACCGTACATTCCTTCCTTCTGGTTGCGTTCGACATCCGAGTCCAATTCCCCTGTCATTTTAATTTCATGGTAACCGATGTTTCATTATCAGCTCTTGGGATTCCTGATGAACTCGCGTTTGTCGTTCTGCCAGCCAGCCGAGTGGTATTGTTTTTACGTAATTATTGTGTGGAAACATTGGAGGCAATGATAATCAGTTTACCTGATATAATTGATCTATATGATATGTACTTTTCAACCTTGGTGCATAATGTGTTGGCTCATAATTGAGTGCTTTTCCTATCTTTGTTGGTATAATCAGATCGCTGGAAACTTTCGATCGTTCGACCTACTTGTTTGGTGTTTTCTTGTCAACGTGTGCTATTGTTGACGAAGTGCCCACAAGAATGGCGAAAACACATAGCGCATTGTAAATCAGCATGGCTCATCCAGGCCTATTTCGCGTTCATGGCTAATTTATCGGTTTCCTATCCTTGTGTCGCCCGTGCCGGATTAACCAGCTGTTCGTGGAAGGCATTCTTAATAATTCCATTATTACAGTCGATAGAAAAATAAGCGGGTACTACTGTTAGCTGTTGTGGGG
>JTDE01004128.1:36134-46639 GCA_014338405.1 Paragonimus skrjabini miyazakii
TTGGTGGCCAAACACATTGCTATCCGGAGTCTGCTTTGTCCGTGTTCTCATTGGTTCTTATCGTTCGTGGTCTAGAGTGACCAACCGAAAAGGATTTCTATTCGCGTTATTCGTTCATCGTTGTTCGTAGCAGTTATTCGCGTTCGTGTTCAGTAGGATTCAGTTGTAACAGAATTAACGAGATACAACAGCGTCTAACCTCGTCTGTTTGAAAATACTCAAACAACAACACTGTAGTCAGCATAGTCAAAATCGTCAGTCTTCCATCAGGCAGGATGTCCTCACCGGCAGTATGCGAACGCTGCAAACAGTCCTCCATTATTTCACTTGTTACTGAGATCAAGTTAACTACCCTACAGTTTTCACAAGAGCCTTGGACCACTCCCTTGGATACGGAGACTATTATCCATTGATCCCAGCAGTGATGGAATGTTGCCGTCCTCCTCACAAGTTCAGATAACTGCGTCAAGGCCTCTACTAACGTCCTTCCCTACCTCGGTGGAAAGTGTTGGCACGAGGTCATCTGGGTAAGCCATCCTATGGTGCCTGAGAGCCGAAATGCAATAGTGGGCCTCGATTACGGTGAGTGGTTCTTAAATCATCAATCAGAGCATCGCACTGCATAGTTGTGGTAGCAATACAGTGGTAACAGGAGGTTAATCAAACTGACCCATAGTGCACTGTCCAGTATGCTAACCTTCCAAACTTATTATGGATAAGTGCACCGTCATCAACAGACGAGAACTCTAGACCAGTAGTATAGATAAGTTTAAAAATTCCATCAGTGTTCTTTAAACCAAAGGCCGTTTCAATTTCATTGGCCTCCCAGTTGGCCAAGTGTTATGATCGGCATGGACCATTAGGAGGATTACTCCTTCTGACATCCAACAATCATCGGGACTGCGCCGAAATCCAAGTTGACAAGCTGGCAATCTGACACTTGGAGTCTAACAGTGTTGACCTTTGAGCCGAACGTTTAGAGGAAGACAGGCTAAAGATGGCAACTAGAGTTGCTGAGGCCGAGAGATCAAGAAAACGGACAGTTCGTTCATGTTTGATACGTCATTTGAATGAGCGGAAAAGATAAATTGCTCATGTTAAATCCCGCTACATAAATGATGACATCAATCAGATCGTGATACAAGTCCGTCAATCGTTCTAACTCTTTGGAAGCAACGCCACATTACGCACACATTGACGTACATCATATCCATCCGACGGAAGACGTGTGAGACTGATCGAGAAAGACAGTTGGTGGAAGCAGGAATGGAAGCAAGCGTTCAGAAGAACTCGTTCGACAGACATTTGTTGTATGGAATGAAACGTCGAAAACATTCGTGGTATAAAAAGGGGAACAGAGAAGGTCATTAAAAGCATTACCCATGTCACCGAAAAAATAATGATCTTTTCAGTTAATCACGTTGTGACTTAAGTGAAAGCTTCCGACAGTCTATGAAAGAAAGCACAATTGACATGAGTCTGATCAAAAAGTAATGTGGTTTGAGCCTCCATTGGCCGCAACAGTAATGTAGTAGAAGAACAAAATGACCCTAAAAAAGAACTGAAGAAGTCAGACTGTGGCTGCCATCAAGAGAAGTGTTTTTGACCAGCGATTTTAGTTACTACAAAATCCTTAACAAAGCTGGCGACACCTGCCCACTTCCGTCAACAGAATAAATGAAGTCTTCATATTTGGTGAACATGTCTTTGTTTGGTCAACCTACTGTTTTGCACGACTGCCGGTGATTTCACTAAGTAATTTATGGTGGTATTAACGTTCATGTGGCATATGGAGTACGCAATTCAGCCGTGGCACTGTGTGCCATTTAATTGTTTCACCAGGAGCCCACGTACCACAAGTTTTCTAAAATACACCACTACGGACTACCGCGTTGCTTATGCGATCCTCTTATTTCATGTGGGTTAACCGACGGAAATAACAGCCGCTTAACACAGTAAATTTATCGATATCTCCACCACGAACAGGCCATGCAACCAAATCACAGAGCAAAATAAGTTGAAAGCGAGCACCATACAGCCTTCCTCTTAGAAGCTACCGGACGTCTTTTGGACATCATAGATGACGCATATTAGCGAGAGCAACATGTGACAAAGCAGTTCATCACCATCTTACACATTGATAGTCAACGTTTCACGCATTTTCCTCTACTGACTGTTCCAAATGTTAGACGAAAGCGTGTCTGTGAGACGAACACACCCAGTTAGTAAACATTCGAGTTTAGACATAGGTTATCACAACACATTCCTCTACTGTTTATCTTTAAATAAAGTATCTTTCTATCTTTCTAACGGTTGTACGACAGACGATCGATGGTTTTTTAAAATCACAGGTGGGCTTGCCATTATTACTACTCCTATGAGAGCAGAATGCAAAATAATACAGCTTGACGTGAAACTATTGCAACTCAACAAATGGTAATCGATACTCATAAGCTCATACCTCTCGAAACACAACTGTGAGGTGAATATAAATGTAGTGAACAATTAAAGTGAAAATTAAGCTAGTCTTGCAGTGAGCTTAAATAAAATGCGAACAAAATCTTGTTTGGCTCTACATGGTAATTTAAGTAAGACCGCAACCCTGTTTATGTAAGCTACCCTCATAGTTGTAGGCTCATTCAATCATTAACAGAAAAAAGTCTGATGTCAATTGTAATGAATCGCTTCAAATGTATCTACTCTGAATTAACAGCTGGCGCTTTTTGGTTTGGGTTGCGAGCGCGTATTCCAATTGCGAATGGAACGGACGTCAGCAAAGAGACAAAGGCCGAAAAATAACTGACAACGGTTCGAAACTAGGTCATCTTGCAGGAAGTACAACCGTGCATAGTAAACCGGTCTTCACGCCTGTGGGGCAAATGTTAGCCACTATTATCCATCGTATGATAGATCTAACCATACCACCGGATTCGAAAGTTTAGCAGATTAACTATGAACACAACTCAGATTGTACAACCATTTCGAGCAAAAGGAACACCTACTTCACTAACATCAAAAGATACCTCTATGCATCAGACAAACATTTCGAAGGATTAACATCCTCTGGGACCAACAAGCTGGCAGATCGACATGTGATTCTTCCTACATGGGACGCTTAGAACAGCAAATGGAGCAACAATAAACAGATGATCATGAACAGAAGTGTTCGTACAAGATATACCGGTCGTCTAAGGCCATAACGGGACACGACAGGAAAACAGACTTGACTTGAAAATTTTAGCGGAAATTTGTCAGCCTTCAGTGTTATGACAAGATCTCATGAAAAGTAAATGTAGTCGGCCTCATACAACTCACTCTCTCAAAGAATAAAACAGAGCCAATGTACATCACCAATGTGCATCATCATTATCAACCGAAGTGCGCTGACGGTTTAACGCTGCTATATATATATATATTCAATAAATCAGGTCACCAGAAAGCCTATACAGAAATACCGCATGCTTAGGGTCCATAAAATTCAATTAGACACCAGTCAAAAACTTTGAATGGTCACCACACAAAAAAATCAATTCTAATTCACATAAAAACGATTAACTACCTTCCAAATATCACGCTTGAAGCAGAAGCAAAAGCAGGTTTGTTAATGTTAGAAGGGGAAGCAGTACCTGCGGGTCACCCTTAAACTTATGGTAATTAGGACAATGTTCTCATTGTCGTAAAGGCTTTGGTTCTACAGGACATTATCAGTTCAACTGAGTACAACACAGTGTTCAAAGTTAACGAAAAACGACTGAAGCAGTTAGGAGTTACGAAACTCCGGATGTCACCCTTAGAACGACAAAAGTAAACATGGCCGTTTAGTTCACATAATGGCCACAAAAACAGATTCTATAGAGTTTATACAAACATGACTGTACCTCTCCCGTTTGAAATGTCTCGACGTCACTTTCGTTCGTCTATACGTCAATTTCAGAGGTTCAAAGGGGGTTTCTCTACGGGGTCGCACGACTAACGTGCACTTGGGTAAGCTGACAGGCAGGGGTTGTTTGGCTCTTATGGGGTGAGAGGACAATGATCCACCGGGTGCAAGCAGTAAAAAAAATCAGCATGCCTAGACCCCGTAGCCAGGCTGACACATACGCGGTGAGTACTGAGCACGTAGGTGTGATCGTACCATGTAAAACGGATACAGACACCTTTGGCAAAAGGGGCGTCTACCTGTGTGTACATGGACAATCCCCTCAGATTGGCATAAGCATCGGACGTTGCCGTCATCGTCCAAACAGCCAGGTGAGTCAGGCAAGCCCTATCTCGGATGTTAGGGCAATAACCACCCTAGTCAGTCTGACAGCTGCCGTGACAACCGAATGCACAACTGAAGTACTCAGGGTCACCGATCGATCGCGGTCTCTGAGCCCGGGCAAATAGCCCAGGATAGGTGACAGACCACTGAAGGTCTCATCTGGCTTTGGGTGATGATCTAGACGTGACTCAGGCGAGACAACCCGAATCAGGTGAGTGGGGTAGGTATCCGCTGTTTAGTACCAGAAAAGAACGTCTGAGAACAGAATGGTCACAGTTAATCGCATTTCGATACCACGGTTGGTCGAAATAAGGGTGGATAGTGGCAGTGGTTGACTGTATGAAAACCACAAACTGGATGCACGCCATTTATTCCCCGCATTTCTGATAGTTATCTGCTGAAGAAACGAAACAGCCACCAGTTCTACTTAGTTCAATTTCCTCCGCGTTGTTTTTTGCTATTGGTGTTCTCATTCAAGAATGCGTGCGATAACCTATTAACTGGAGCTAACAAACACTAATCGTCTTCTGTTGAAACGATCAGACGACCTGGTCAATACACACACCCGAAAGCGGTTGAAAATTCAGATACGATAACTCCAAGGTGTTTGACATGAGGTCAATGACATAATGGTCAACAAGGTTAGATTGTGGCCCGGGTTAAAATCTCTTAACAAACTCTAGCGAGAGCGAAACTCGGGTCTAGTGTTGATTTCGAAAAAGGGTCGGTGGAAGGTCTATTTGCTGCTGTCAAAGCTGCGATCGAGTATGAGTGACGTTCAAATGAAAAATCAAATAATTTCGAGAGAAAAACATAAGGCTAGCTCATCCAGTCAGATATGAAAACTTTAGAAAAGGGCTACACAATGCCGAAAACTGCAACAAAACGATCCGGAATATCAGGGGATGTTGGCTGTCACACAGAATGTTATTCGTCGTGAGGCATATATTCGATATCACGCGAGTAGATCATGTGAAATACATATGGGAGGTCGACGTACACCACTAATTCGAAGTAGTGAGTAGGGAACAGGAACTTGTCAAGTTTTATCCGTGCGGGTTAGCCGACGGCTAGCCAAAAACGAATGTAATCTTGCATAGCTCTTAGTATTCCTATTTGATTTGGGCACAGTTTTCACCATTGCACAGCTCCTTTTGCGATCTATTTGGCGATAGGTTGTGTTGGATATTCAAACTTTTTCAGAGGAATGAACATTATTTTTCACTAGAGGTACACTGCGTTGAGCGTGTCCACGGACAAGAAAATAGATCCCCGATTACATATGTTACATCATTTCATAGAAAACAGCAAGGGTAATTATGTAAATTAAACAAAACTGACTACTTTCTCCAGCTTGGGGAATAGTTTTCCCTCACTAATCTAACGTTAAACCGATACAAGTCCAAAGAATATTAGGAAAATATTATGTGCATCAAATGGTTGGTGTACGTTACTTCGAAAATGCACATACTCAGTTTAACGGTACACAAGTCTGAAATGGTTCACAGTAACCTAGTTCCGTATACTCCAAACACAGGATTGGAATGCTTTCTCCATTCTGACAATCAGAGGTTTACTATACACAGATAGACTGCTTGGTCTGCGGGACCACACAGGAGGTTGTCAAACAGCTGATCCAGATAACCATTGTACAATTTGTTTAAACTGGTCAGGAAGAATCAGGAAAATTTTAGAAAATCAAACGGTAAACGAAGACACCCCTTTAGCAACATGCTGATTACAGATAATTAATTTGGTTTGATGAATGAGATACGTCAACTGGGTTGTTTTAGCACATGGAGGTAAAGGCTATGGATAAACTGATTTTGAAACGTGAGTGCAATTAACCCTCAACTAACCAAATGATAAAAGAGAAGTTAGTGGGAACGGAATTAACGTTATAAGAGAAATACAGTGAAGATGTAAGACCTCGGGTTTTTCTTCATGTAAACTGATTTCTTCGGATGTGGCCGACGGGATGCAGTCGGAAGGTTACAGAAAAGAGCACTACGAATGACCTTCTTCAAGTTTATCCAAAGGAACTGTTGCCGCGAAAGAAGTTTTCTTCAACCAAAGTGCGCTCATAATCTACTGCCAATTAAAAAACCATAATGTGGCACTGAGACCGGGCAGCACTAGAACAAACTAAGACAACTCACTTGGAAAAGCAGCTGCTCCAAAGTTCTAGCCACATGTTGCACCAATTCTGTCCGTTTTGTTTCAGTCTCGTGTACAGCTTGATTGGCACTCAAGACGAGATGCTGAATATCTGTGCCTGTTCGATTGTAGCAAATCATTTGCCAGATAACGCGCGGGATGTAAAAAAGAATGCACTGCAAACCCAAGACGAATGGTACCCACTGATAATACACTGACAAAAAAGAGATGTACGTAAACTTGATTAGAACACAACCCAATATTTTAAATAGAAAATCTACGTCGAATAAAGTGTCTAAGACACCAATGGTTAACTACAATCACAAAATTCACACATAACAAAAAACATTGGAGCACGTGAGTTTGAAGCTACGCTGGTCGCCAACACTTCTGCCGTTCTAACATTTGAATATAAAACATAACCATGTTGACCACAATGCGTATTGCCACCATAGGAATCATTTATGACCTTCACTCTCCATACAGTATTGTTACCACACTTACTCGCCCACACCTGTTTTCATTCACGAGGTTATTGATAAAAGATAGGAGTAAGATAGGCACTTCAAAGAATACACCTGACGATTACATATGCGTATGTACACATCAAAATTCGAAACTCAAGTCGCAGACTTATCAAAATTCTGCACATAAACTAACAGGAGACACCACTAGGATTACCACTACCATGATCACTTGGTGAAGTTGCTACGCAACAAGATTACATAGATGCGTCTCAACAACCTCGTCCAACAATGTGGCTGAGGTACGTAGATGACACAGTTGTTGTACATAACCGTGTGGAAAAGAAGAACACACTCTTCAACGTCACCCCCCGAGTGTGCCATTGCTGAGGCAGCCAAATGAAAACACATGGACGGCCGGATATCGCAGACTAGCAACCGCTGTTAATTGTAACCCTTCGATCACATGTAAACAGTTATATACGAACACTTCCTTAAAGTAACGACCCGCTACTGTAAACATGAACTGCAAAAGGAAGGAAAACTTCATAATAGGCTACCAGCGTCAAGTGGTGACCCAGACCATTCACCAGCATGTGCACCAGAACCCCTTAGAATACTGCTCCAAGCAACACAAGGAACATGGTCCTCAATCTTTATTGTAAGCACATGACCTCGGAGGCAACGGAGCGTATTATGAGGAAGTCTGGAATTAAAATATCTCACGAGCCAAAAAAAAGTCGTCTAAATAAACTTTTTAAAACTAAGGATTTATTATTAGAGCGCGAAAGAATGGGTGTGATATGCACTGCTCTCTGCCAGGACTGTGAAGAAGCCCACGTATCTGAAACTGACAAACAATTGAAGACAGTTCTACACCAACACGCTTAGACGGGTGGAATAACAGCACACTTTTGGAAACACCATACAAACACAGGTAAAGAGGTCAAACCGGGGAACATCAGAGCGATCGGACTGACCAAAAAGAAACAACACTGGCTAATTCCTAACCCAATTTTCACCGGCAAGACTATGTATCAATAGACACATCAATTGAAATGCGCACTACGTCCCATTGGTCAAGTAAACACATCGACATATTCGTTTGCGTTGTGAATGAAAAAAGAGCAGGCAATCACAGTAAAGGCAGAGAGCACTGCAATCGGTACGTGTGTGGATGGCACCAAAGGAAGGAAAACGAGGACGAAAACACCGTTGGGGGAAATAACAAGATTCAGGAAAAAGTGTTCACCGCGTCAAGCAGCGTAATGTAAAAAAGTATGTTCAATGGACAGGTAATGGAAACCAACTGGACGAGAAGTGCCTAGTTGAAAATCTGAGAAACCACATCGAGTTATCAGTATTGAGCGCAGAAAAATACAGGAACAGTGAGAGGAGGCAGAAGTTGTCTATGGATTAGAAATGAACGGATTGAGGACCCACTCAGACAGATAGATAAGCTGGCAACCCGACCGCAGTACTTTTCATTATCCCCAGTTTTATATGAAGTACGTCTTGAAGTTCTCTTTGTGAGCTAGCACAGATGCATATAGGTTATGCAATGCGTGCGGTTTCAGCACAGGTGTGGCAGTGATGCCCCAACGCTCAGTTCAGCTGCCATTGAGTTGGGAGGGCGGTGTGTACGACTTAATCTGCTGTTGTGAGCTGAGAGAATAGCAGGAAATTGTCCTGAGTTGCGCTCTCGGAAGTGGCCTAGTTGGTCGAGCAAAAACCGCTGCAATACCGTATAACCACAGAATTTTACTCAAACGCGATATAAGTAGGTTAGCTCAGTAGGCTGTCACCGGCCACGCAAAGAGGAGAAGACCTTTGGCAATGGAAAAATGTACGAATCTGGTGTTTCTCGTTATGTTCTGCAACGAAAACACCAACTCAACCAAGAAGTTTAATGACCGGCAATCAGATGCATTGTCAGTCACTTGCGAAGCCATGCGTAATGTAGTCCAGAAATTGCCCAAACGTTGATGATTGTATTGGATACTACGATACCTGGTTTGCAATATGAACAAACCGACCGAGACACAGTATGATTAGATATAATTCAAATTTGAAACACCGTTTCTTCTAGTGATTCTTGAATGAGTCAGTCGGAAGGTACAAATTACGATATAGTCATTTACACACTTTCATCAAACGTGGAACTAGCGTGAAAACGAAAACAGCAGTTTCCAAACGAAATGGCAAATTTACGGGTAGATCAGGATAGAAACCTACGGCAAGGATCGGAAGTTAACTGTTTTTGCTCGCATATGGTAGGTTGCCTACAGCTGGTAAATAATGCTGCATAATACGTTAAAATGCGAGCATCCACAGATGGTAACTGAAGGTTATAATTTTATCAGTAGACCGGGAAACTGTAACATTTTATTAAGTTTACATTCAAACCAATACTCACTAGGTAAAGAAAGTTTAGGCGAGGTTTAATCAGCAAATTTCTACGCTATGAATCGGAGCTCTCATCTACTTGCCCACCAGTCCCATAGCTGTTGCCTGTGATGGCAACTTGTTAGCACGAAGAACCATGTGCAACCGCGTTCGCTCGACCTGTATTTTACCTCCCGAACATATTCTAGTAGTTCTATAAAGTAGTGTACGAGCCAGAAACCTGTTGCAAGCAACAGGAGCGGAATCCAGAAAGTTTATGAATAGCTTTGTTCATTACCTCTCGCGGCACATCGCATACTCAACAGACCCATTAGAACTACGTCCAACTAAAACATTCAGTCGAAGGTTATCGAGATACTTGGATGGATAGAGTAAAACATTCGGATAGGTTCTTCCAGTTATTTCATATTTCTTCAATCAGGAATATATCATCAACATAATATTTATACTGTTTCAGGTCACCCATGACAGGAAAGATGTCCCGTGGAATTCGAGCCATGACCACACCAGCCAAAAAGGACCGAGGAGGCTCCCATGACTAAACTGTCTTTTTGTTGAGAACATTTAGACATGAAATAAAACATCGCGTCTTGACTAGTCAACTGAGATTTGAAGGTGTGGAGTCGGTTAAAGCATAGCCGATGCTGGCAAACTGTTTGCCAGACAGAATACGCCATCGGAGGACTTTAGTAAATATCACAATTGGATAAACATAAAATGGAGAACTGTTATGAACCGCGTGGGTTGACAATTGATGGAAAAGTAATAACGCCCGGCGTTCACTATAACCCGGCTCAGCTACGACGGTTGCACTAACGAGTCACAGTATCACGACTTATACGACGACGCACGAACCACCGCAAATGAAGAAGACAAGAAGACAGGGAACCTTCAGCCAAGAGTAGATTTCACCGCAACCAAACGTGTTTCAAAATACGCTGGAAAACACCACCGTATTTATAATGTTCAAGCGGAGGCTCATATAGTAACGGAGGCTCATACAGTAACGGAGGCTCATACAGTAATGGAATGGAAAAAAAAACATTTTTGGGTTAATTGTGGCATTATCCCAACACCTCCCTTTTGAGCCTTCTCATCCGTACCGCTTGGCCCTGGGATTCACTTGTAGTGGGCGGACTGAACGTCTACCTCTGTCTGTCCATCGTCTCCGGAGCAGTCTGTCGTCAGCGTACAGGTATGTCGTAGGAATTGGC
>JTDE01004129.1:2056-40983 GCA_014338405.1 Paragonimus skrjabini miyazakii
ATGCGACAGCTGCGATCAATTGTGGGTGATGTTCAACTTGAGATCGTAAATTACCCAGTGTTTCAAACAGCTGCAATGACATTCACTGTATATTTGTTTCTCCTTCCCTCACCAGTCTAAATACGGAAGATCCCTTAATTAACTCCGTCGTATCTTCACATTCACCGGCGTGTACATACATGGATTGGATCTTCTGTAATAGGGGAAGGTTAATGCGTATGTTTACTCGTTCAACATCCATATTGGTTGAATCAGCTGCTATAACTGTTAGATAAGCTTGAGTTATAATTTACAGCGATATCACTTGGTTACATTACATAACGCGTGCCACATCGACTTTTCCACACTTGTCGTTTCATGTTCTATCCTTACGCACTCTAATTACTTCTCTTTGTTACAACGAACCAGTCGTAGTGGATTGTATTTTATCAGACTGGCTCCATATTTTATGACTGTCAGAAGTTTGGTAGAAGAGTTCAACAGTTTGCTGGCTCGTTCGAACATATCTGTCATCAAAGACAAAAATACATCAGTGATTCGCGCTGGTAGATAACTGCTATACAACCAGGGAGAACAATTTAAGCAGTAGCCAGGACAACAATTGAAAAGAGGGGGTCTAACTGGTGAAATCAACTATATCTGTACCTAGAAACATTCAAAACTAAGTGTCCAAACCTTGCAAATAAACAACCGAGTAACTCAGCTTCTGTACGGTTTTAACTGCCCCCTGTCACTAAATGCAATCACTTCACAGACAATTCGGCCAAACAGCGAAAACACCCACGCCGCTGAGCTCGATTAGTGGCCGTCCAATCTGAATTCTCCAGTCAGAGATTATGTGAGTAACAAGATTCCCAACCCGGAAGGACAATGCGACCTACAGTGGTAAATACTTTTGCGAATGACCTCACGACTATTCACAAGTCATGTTCACCCGTAAGTTACGACGGTCAATCGAGGGATCCACAAATGCACTGAATCGTTCCTTTGGTTACGCGCTCAGTCGCTTGACCCAAACCGAGAAATCATAATGGACGAGGCGATACCGTTTATTGGACGAGCGAGACCACAGAAGCTCCAGATTTATAGGACGAAACGACTACCATAGATGGCCGACAGGCATAAACCGAATTAAATGAGACGGTTATATATGGCAGTCAGGGTGTCAGCTCAAATCACGTTACAAGGAGCATCAGAAGGCAACGCGGAAAAAAAAACTGTCTAGATAGCGTACAGGCGTTCGACCGCACACCTGCAATCTGATTGACTGAGTGGGACCATACAACCACCCACCACCATACCATCAGAGCTAGGCAGGCCGATCGATGTGGCGTGACGCGTCCTGGCTGTCTTGTTGGAAGATGCGCCTTCTAACAAGATGTTTTCGGGGTTGTCTACAAGTAGCCGACGTCCGGTCATCTTCCCAGCCTGCAACTGTGCATAATTAAAAATGAGTACATAAATCGCTTGGGACTCACCAAGTTTCCTACTCTCACCGTTGCCGATCTGCTGATGTCACTTAAGCCAAACGATCGAAAGCAGAGTTCTCTGTCACATATGTTGGTTATGCTGTTCGTAATCGTTTTAACTCATGACAAATCTTCTAGCAATAATCTCTTTAATCCACCTGACAATATCCACGAAATGTGCACCACGTACAAATGTAAAATAGATACCTAGTAATGAATAAAATGTGTGTTCAGGCAAACCCCGATTCATAGTGGCAAAATTCTTCCCAACCTTGCACGTTATTTTCGTAACCACCATAAAATAATCCCATATTTAAAAGGAACGTTCGGACACCAGTTAACCCCATGAAGTTGTTTTCTGGTTTGTTTTCTTCAACAAAACCGTAAACTTATAATCGGACATTCATGTCGCTGCCAAATATTTTCTATCACCATTGGTTGTGTTTCTATCGTGCTAAAGTAAATAAACCACTGTTTTATGGTTGCTAACCTTGTGTATGTCTTTCATTGTTCCGTTTTTAACCGTTTTTAACCTCATTCACAGCAGGACTCTCAGGGTCAAATAAAATGAAATATGATTATCCGCGTCACTTCTCAAAGCCACTGTTTGCCAAAGCAAGTCAAGCCCTGCAAGCAAAGTCTGAGATAGGATGTGATTGAAACTAATTTTTGTACAGGAAACCTATATTATTGCTTGGCTGGACAAACCCAATATGTGACTATTTCAAAGAGATCAGAGATGTTTTCATTTTGTTGCTCTGTGTCACTTTTTGTTTTTGCATCATCTTTGCTACCTGAATTGCGACAGCCAACTACAGTATTTATCTGTCCCTCCGACAAGGTCTACTTATCTGGGTCATAGTTTCGTAGGAGTTATTATTAGTGAACACGGTGCACCAAAATTCGATCGACTGTAATCAGGTAATTTGGCAATCGAACAGCCTAGTTTTTCACCCAATCATATCGGACGCTTGGTCCAAATGATCTATCTCTAATTTGGCAATTGCCAATCTAGCGCATCGATTCGGTTACATTAAAGCACAGCAAGTTGTTCAAACATTCTGCCACGTTTTGTAACATAACATCGGTTAACCATGGAAGTAAGCAGTCTTCCTCCAACAAAAACCATTTCTCCGTGACCGCCGGATTTACTTTCATCGAAGGTATGTGGAGTCTAACCATTTAATTAAGCTGAAAGGTGAGAAAATGAAGTGAGTTACAAAGGTAACATCCAAGTCGGCCGTGGACCGCCTGTGAACCAACTTTAGGGCAACGTGGAGACACCGGCGGACAACGTTTTTCCGAAGTAGGGGGATCCAGCGACAGTCATGTAAAAGGAAACAACAAGAAACGAGCATGAGCCAAAGACCCAGTAAGCCATGCACACGACTTACACACACGTAAACTAAAACGACGTCAACAACAGAGCAGCACGCCCCGTTACACAATTCAAATTCAACCTGTGCGCGCTTGCTGGTTTCGATCGCACGTTACACAAAATAAAAGAAACTTAGAGGGCTAAGGTGACTTCAGAAGCTTTACAAACGTTAGCAACATTCTGCTTTAGTTTTGCACAATATGAACGCGCGATTGATGGCATTCGGTTCGGATTAGCCTGTTACAATGACCAAAACTGAAGGACGCCTGCGTTTAGCCATAATCACAAGTGGCTTGCGCTGCCCCACTTGCGGCTCCAATCACACACCACGTAACAGGCTAACCATCTCTAAACCCCCAAACCTAGAAGACCAGGTATAGTAGTTCGTTCAGTCTGTATCTACTGTTCTTTCAAGTAGCAATGATCCACTTGGTGTGATCTCTGTACCGCAAAGTAGTTTATGAAGGTGTGCGAACACATAAAAACATACACCATAATTTACTCCCGCATCAGAATCACGATAAATATGCCAAATAAAATGAAAGAAGACTTTTAAAAGGTAACTCGGCACACGTACAACAAACTGTCGCCGTGGACTACCAGCGAAACTACTTTTTGTCTGGTTGCTCCCGCCTGACCTATGTGACATGATGTAACTTGTAAGGACCGAGGTCCTAGTTAGTACAGTTTGCTGAATTAAACCTATACACAAGATTGACCATCACGCCAAGGTGGCAGAAATGGTCGGGAAACCTCTGCAAACACATATATGCTCTAGGAACATTTGACCACCGCTAGCCATCCTGTAACCCCCTCATATATGTCACTAATATGTCCACGATTTGAGTTCGCGAGCAGGGGCTTAAGCAGCAAGGGTGGAATACATAGCACATCACTAACATCCCAGTAGGTGGTTAAATTACATCGAAAACTACGTTGAATCCAAATTGAAACTTTACTGTGAATTATACGTTTTGATATCTGCTTTTGGCTGCAAACCATTTTCCCACATGCACAGCTGCATAGGAAGGACGTTAAAGACATTATTGCAGCACAGATAATTGTGACATTTGAGTTCCGATGTACTATCGTTGTGACCGCAAAAGACGCTTTGCCTGGGAAATTGTTCATTGCTCAAACTCCCGTATAGGTCATGTCAAAAATCAAACCACAAACGTGCACACTCATTTGCAAGTCAGACATGCATTCACATACATCATTGTCGTTTTCCTTGGTGGAACTTCTGCCGTAGCGCGTACACGCTAGTCCGATAGTCTCTTCCTGTCCGTCGTCTTCTTGGCGTTCGGAGCTTGCCCTTTTGTTCCTGAATGTCGCCTGTGGGTAATATACTACTTGTGAGTAGTATACTACTCACAGCGGAACTGCCTGTCATACTACTAAGCTTAAAACGCTCTCTCACGGAAACGGGGAGAGATCAAGTAAGACCTGCACATCCTGTGGGCTGGGCAAGCAAAGTCCACAAGTTATTAGCTTACATAAGTTAAAGGCGCACCAGCAATAAATACTTATAATGTGAACTGTTTGCAAAAATTCAAGTTCAAATCAAGGTTTCATTGATGCATGCTCTGTTCTCATTTGGACTTGTCACTTCGGCTTGATTTGCAGGTGATTCGGAGTAGCAACTTACGAGTAAAACTCATATCCAGAGCAAAATCATTCACAATATAACATGACAAATTATTTTCTGACACCTCACAAGTGATGCGATAACCTGCTGGCTAAGTGCTTCTGCTTGTAACGCAGCTGAACATCACCCACTTTACCGCCGCTTTTTCATTGCAGTAGATTTTTGTCAGCCCCTTACGAAGAGAAGAGACTGAATCGAGTTTCGCTCATGTCAAAGCTTGTCAGTGGTACATACCCTTGTCATGGTCGGGACTAGAACTGTAGCCAGGATGACGTTAGGTAATCTTGTTTACCACTACGTCATCGGTTCCACATAGGCACCAATAAATTGTCATATGCAAACGTTCAGCCGCACTTTTGAGTAGTACTCAGATAGCCTGATCGCCTCGAGTGGAGATATATTAATTCTTAGGTTAGCTCCCATCGACGACGCTACGATCTAGGCTACTCTTAATGTCAACACGGTTGCCTCAATAAAAGTGCTCAAATTCCAAATTCCAGCCTTGGAAAGGATACGCTCCATTGACGAGTTTCAATTGAAATGATACTCGGGTACAATACTTATTTTATAAACGAAAGTTTTAATCAATTGCGAGTACAGTCCAAATTGTGTTAAATGAGTTCTCCTGCCAATTACCACTAACCGAGGAATGGTTGCTTGAACCTTCAGCGAGATGCCTTGATCTCACTATTCCAACCATGAGTACCGCCACATTTCACCTCTACCCATAAGACTTAGGTAGTGTTCCTGTGGAAGTGCAAGGGCCAATCAAAGAAAGCAAAATACCAACCACAGTGCTACGAACCACGCTTGCGAACTTGAACGTTTCTGAGCACTGACCGGCTAATAGCGAAAAGCGGAGTACAATATTCCGTGGACTTTCTGTCTAGTAAAACAGTTATCATTGCTATATCAACCGACCTTCAAAGAAATTTCATGAAATGTCCTGGTTCTTATATATAAGCTTACACAATAATACCATCGACAACTCCGGAGACCCATCTGTAGATCAACTTCCACTCGGTCACGAGACCAGTACAAATGTAACTTATACATCAACGACGTCCCATCAAAAAATACCCCTACATCAGTATGGTTGCAAATTTATTCAGCCTCAACAACTGGTTTCACAACCGCGGCTGCACACGATTACAACCTTTAATGTTGCGGACATTATTTACCCCTTGATTCGAGGGCAAAGTTTTCGGGACAGATTTGTCTGATATGGTTTATTCTAAGATTATTTGTACCCGGGTAGAATTATTCCTTTCTCAAGGATAACATGTCCAGAACTACATTGATCGGCAAGGACCAGTCGAGTTGACTGGTTGTTGGGGTATCAGCATAAATGTAAAAATAAACTGATAGATTTACCTGGAAACATACATGAGAATCTGAAAAGTGTAAGCTGATACCAGCTATAACATTTTCGCCAACCACAAACGTGCTTTCTGCAATGTAAAACAATTGTGAGAAGCGTCGTTAAACCATCAGTATAGACAGTCTGATAAACGATTGTTAGTAGACCAGTTCGTAAAAAGGATACCAGCAGCAGTTCAGAAACAGCTCAAGATTGCCCATAACGTCAGCTGGTTTACACCATATTCAACCTACCAGTCGGAAACAATAAACCTGCCGAACAAATAACGACGCAGATCAGAGCATGGACCACACTCGATCCATCTGTAGGCACAATATTTAATGCCGTGATGAATCAAAATACTACGTACATACATATATAGATATGGCAGTCCCAGGATGTATGCCGACCGACCATTATGCCAACCTGACTACTCACAAGTGACAGCTTTCTTCGATCAAGGTAGCAGCTTCGAAAGCTCTTAAACTGCTTTAGGCAGGTCAAGAAAGTTTGCCCGATAAAGTAAGACCCTCAATACAACGGAGTGATCGGAAGAGACATTGTCATAATCAGAAACTAGTTGGCAGTCAATGAAAAGAACTGGGAAGTAACGACGTCATTACAGTACACACTGGAGACTTAGACATCGGAACTCATGCCTTGGTGATTGATACTACCGTTAGCAGATCAGCGCATCGACTTTAGTGAAAACAAGCGAGGGGGTAAGCGTGAGTTAACGGACGCGCTGAGACAGATCGATCGAACTTGCATCATCGTAGAAGAGTCCACCAAGGAACAATTAGCCTCATTCTTATCTGTCCCATGCAATGTGTTGAAACCTAGTTTAAAAAGTAATTGCAGAAACAAACAAATCAGCGGGAAAACCAGCATCTAAAGTGTTCTTCGCAGAACGGAAGCTACCTGTTGAGATAAGGAGAAGCCGCCATCGAGTATGCATGAGAAGCGTAAATATGGAGCTCACAAAAATTAACCATAAAAATAGGATGATCTCCCGATACCCCAACTGTATCATAACCATCACTATTCACGCGCAAAACACATGCAGATGAAGAGAGTCTAAACTGTCTTTGTATTACATGGAACAAAAGCTGCAAGCAGAGAGATGCAACCAAGCTCAACCGTACAACAACACAGCTCATGAGTCAACAAACAGTGCAGTTAGCGAGCAATCAATCAAAAATATAGCAAACATTGAAGAATATTGAAACAAGAAAATTCCTGTCGACGCAATCTTTACGTTTGTCCAACAGATGTAACTTTCAGACTGTAACTAGGTTCTGTCTGTCATTGCGCATAATGCGACAACTGTTTCGAGTCTCCAGGCAAACAACTACTTTGCCATCTTTGTTTCTGGCCTACGACAATAACAAGATTTCAGTCAAGAGATTACTCGATTATGATATGCCAATTAGAAATACAATTCAACACTGTCCATCTGCTCTGTTTTCCTAATCGGCTACCTAACTTGGCGTTCATTGGGACTGCAAAGCACATGTATACGTGTACTCACGTGTCCGTTAACTCAACTGGTTACTAGAGCTATTGAACTGAAAAAGCTTACTTGTGTGATAAGCTGATTTGTGTAATCTTGGTTGTCCTGGCCATTGCGTATCACACTGAGGTGTTCATTCAGATATGGGCTGTTAATGTCATCACCGTTATAAAAACAGGTAACGTATGGAGAACGTTAGGGTGGTTTCGCGCACTTATTCGATAGAACTCGGTATTACCATACACGGTCAGTGCAATCAACATGATGATCTATAGAGGCATATCAAATTTTTTATTTAAACCGAATTTCTAGGTGAAACTTGTCGATTCCAATGTGACTTGGCTCTGTCTTACATGGGGCTACCTAGAGGCTTGGCTGGTGTCAATAATTTTGGATTGTACTCAGCTTAGCTCTTCCAATCGACAATGTAATTATAAGGCGACCCCATCATTTTGCAGTCTTCTTTGTCCTGTTCTACTCGGAGAGTTCAGCAGAATAGAAGGTGTGATGTACAATTTCGTTTGTAGTATATCTCCAAGTAAAACAGTACAAAATATAAAGTAAAATGGTGATCAGGGGAGGATATAATTATCTTCAGTATACCCTGAGCCTAAACTTACTTCGGGATTACGGACACGTTTACTGCAGTAATGCATCATTCGCGGTGTTGAATACAGGTCGTAACAACTCGAATGTTTAGACAGTAGATTTCTATGCATACATATTCGGGCTTCGCGACTGGATTTCAGCAGCTTCCGGAACCTCTGGGATGCAACATTTTACATTGTTGAGGTGAGTGCACGCTGAATGATAGATAACTTTTAAGACGACATCTGAAATGATGTCAAACTCCAGTGGTCAGGCCATTATTGCCTTAGTGATTCAGCGTTGTTTTTTGTTGCCAATAAAGCGAGATAGTGTTCGCATGTTCTCTTCGATAAGCGCCCTGTTATGTCACAGGTAAAATAAAAGCATTCGGTGGAAGCAAAACTAGACAGAAGGTGTCCCAACGGATCAACTCAGCGGAAAATGCATTGAAAGCGAGCCAAGTACACCGACTGTCAAAGTTTTGTTTTAGGCAAACAAAAACGAAAGTTGATATGACGTCAATTCAACGAAGTTACATTGTGCATACAGTGCCATAAACTCACAACCCGAGCTGTTATCGTCGGTGTTTTTTACCAAAACTGCAACGCAAACTGCAGCCCGCAAACTGCAACGAATAATATAGAAGGAACGTGAACAATCTGTCCGATGAGACATGATCTATACGCTCCTAACGGGTAGCGAGTATACCGCTGAATAAAAAGATCGACACAACTCTGATGGTCATTGGGCACGCTGTGAGGCCAAGACTAGTGCTCACACCTAAGCCAGTCATAAGCTTTTACCTTATAGACATGGTGGCTACTAGTGTCACCTCATATAAACTAATCCATTTCCTTGTTTCTGTGGCGCAACTTACACCAGTCGTAGAACAAGGAGAAAACAAGCACACAACAACCCGGTTGGTAGACGACAGGTTATCAACAGAAGACCTCTGACGAACCTTTGACCCGCAAGCTTGACTCTGCCCATTAAGCTTGTTCACGACGCTGTGACTCTCACTGATCCTCTATATCATCAGATGGATGACGAGCATTTTAGCAACAAACGAATATTTGACATCAAAAAATATTAGGACGTGTTCTGTCTGAGCAGCTTTTACGGAAGGTGAATTCTACACACGAACAGAATAACCAGCTTTGGTAATCTAATACGGTCGCCCCAGATTGTAACGATGTCATCACTCTGAATTGTCTGCCTAATCTGGGTCGGCCATATGGATATATGATGTCGTCGTCAAGTCACTGCTGCAGTTGCCAAGCTTTATTACAGGTGGTCTTGCGGTGAACTAATTTTCGTGTTTCCATGCTTCATGTGGCTGGTGTTTAATTTTCAATTTACTGCGTTTAGATCGTGACGCTTAGAGGTTAACTGATTACTTTAAAACCGGAAGTCTTTCAGCCCTCCAATAAATGCAAGTGAACCTACGAAAAACTACCTAATTCTTCATTCTCCAAGACCGTAATATATCCGAAGATCATGCCGATGCTTAACTACCAAACAGCAATGAAAAAATAACAAGGCGTAGTCAAGAAAATAAAAGACAAATAGAGAAATAGGAGAACTAACTACTAAAAACAACTATGTCTATCTTGAAGCATTCAAACTCAAGTTACCTACAACTTGCAAAACGCCCAGCTATAATTGAAAGTTAGGCTTTTGCCCCCCCCCGTCTGCATCATTAAGTGCATTGAATTCACATGCAACTCGGTCTAGCAACAAAAACACTCACGATGCTGAACCTGATCAACTGTCGCTTCGGTCAAAATCCCCAGCCACTGATTTTGTGAGTCCAGGGAGACACAGTCCTGCAGACAAACCTGACCAATCCAACAACACTAATTCTTCAACACTAGGCCGTAGCTAAACTTAGTGCTTTCATGAGAACTGTGACACGGACGTCAAACATGATCATGGATTTTGTATGAGGAACTGTGAAAGGTCGAATCGACGGCATATATAACATCGATAATTACAGGTGTTACCTGCATTTCTTGGACTCACTTAAGATACGTTGCATGCTTCCGGGATAAGTGGAAATGAATCCGAAAGTATCTTATTCTTAAGTATACCTTCAGTATACTAAAAATACAACGATTCCAAGGTACATCACTCCATAACAGGATTGGAGAATGAGTTATAACGGTCACAGAAATGTCATGGTTCTAACATTTCACTTCACTGTTGAAGGTCTTCAAAAATTCTCTCGAAGCACATAATATGACAAATGATGTTCTCAAAGTTGGGGTTTCTAGCCTATCTTTCAGTTGTTGTCTTATTCGGTCTAACAGTCCACTACCATCTAAAAACGGTCATTCCTCTGACTTGATAAATCAATGTTTTTCACTTGATACTAAGGTAAACTTTGTTAAACGATAAGAGATTGTGTATTTTTCATCACGTTGCGTATGTATAATTTGTTCGACAGTACGGTTATGTAGACTATTTCAGTTTCCATGATAGACCACGCAAGTCGTCGTGTACGCAAACGAAGTTGCTGACTGCATAATCCATTAAAGGTTTTCTGACTGGCTGGCGATTACCTGGTCGGTATGATAGTTCATTCGAAATGAATTTATCGCTCCTGTCTCTTCAACGGTAAACTTGGAATTAGAGTCTTGTTAGTTTCCAGCACAGTAGTAAGTCCTTTGTCCTAAGGTAGCTTACAGAAATGAATATTTTCCAATTTATTATCTAATGGTAAGATGATCTGGTGTTTAATAATTTACACGTGTCAAATAAAAACAACTGTCAAAGTCCGCCTGTTCGAGATAAATTCATCAATTACCAAGGTCATATTTGTTTCCTAAGCCAAGATTAACTTCAGTGCTTTAATAGACTGCACGTGAAAACACATCGGTCACGTGTGATGCTTGGTCAAACTTTTATAGTCTGATCAGTACAGATTTTTATATTGGTGGTGCACAATACGGTCATTTGATCGATCTGAATGATTTGAGTTAATATATAGAGTGATAGAGTAGACCGCGAATACACTCAATAATAGATCCTACTCATCTTATGCATAACACTACTTTACAACTGTGCCGTTTTCTTCATCAGCCGTTTATTACGGCCACAGTGTTGTATATGCTCTGCGAGGGAGCCATTTGTTTAAGTGAACTCATCCACTAAAAATTGCAATAGTACTAATGCAAGCGAAACCGTACAGACATTCAACTTCAAATTAGTACATAATCAATCAATAGCATGTGTTACAAATGTACCTCTGAGATGAATACATAATAACAATTTTGGATCTTGGACGTATCACCTCCAATTTACAAATAAAAGTGTTTTAATGTAACAGATAGTTTTAAGCACTACGTTCAGCTGACTACTACTGAGTATTGTTAGATGGGTTAGTGTTACTGGACGAGGCAGCCTTGAAACCAGTCAAAATCCAACGTTCACAGTCATCGACTGTGTACATGTAATAAACGTATCCTACACTGTACACTAGCATGTGCAATGTATATGACTGTACACAATGTTGAGAGTGATATTCACTTACAACTTGAGCCAAGTGTTGGTTGTTTGTACAGACTATTCAATTTTTATTTGTGCCAACTGCGATGTAACAAATGACATCACATCCGTTTGTGAATACGATTACAAAATCAGCTTTAAACAGATATTCTTGATTAGATGGTGATTCCATGTAAAGTAACCATTTCTCTTTATGATGTCTTTCCTCGAGTTATTGTAAATTAGTCGCTCTCACCAGTTCGTCAATGACAGAAGTCTCCTATTCGACTGGTTGGTCACTGTAGATCGAGTTCGTCTCCCGAGCCGGGGACATCGCGACTTCCAGAGTCGGAGGCTAGAGACTTTAGGTGAGATGGCGGCTAGTCAGACTCAACAGTGTGAGTGTTGTCGTTGTTTAGTCGAGTTGTTTGTGAGGTGAGTGCATTTAATGACGCGGGGCAGTGAAAGTCGTAAGAAAGCTCGTGCTGATGATACCTTACTTACACTTACAGCCCGGTTGTTTGTTTGTAAAGTGTAGGCACCTTGATGTTGTATGTGGAAGTATAGATGTGGCTATTTTTAGTGGTTGGATCCCCATCCCCACTTTTTTTATTCTCTCTTCCTACATAGGGTTTTTTTCTCTTCGCGGTTGTGTGGCAGTTAAGCATCAGTGTGAACCATTGATATATGGCTCTCTATGACGATGATTATGATGATGATGATGGTAACTCCTCGTTGACAGTCGCATCTCTTCACTATTCATGATCACCTCTGATCTCATAACGTTGCCTGATGTGAAACCCAGACCCGTCGATAGATTAGCCAATGTCTTATCTTTACCATCCCTACCATGGATTTCGGAGCGACTGGAAAATCCTCAGCGTACACAGCATTGCACAACTTTCAAAGTCTGAAGACGTTCACAGTCATTTTTGTGCGGTATGATACTTCTATGACGTTTATGCACTTAGCGGTAAGCGTGGCTTTTAGAGTTGTGTAAATGGTTGTGAGAATACCTGAGAAGAGATGTTTGTCACAGGTTGCGTTTAAAGCATTGTTGTTCTCTATCAAGCGACTGCAGTTTTGTGGTGGTTTCTAGACGAAGGAGGTTAGTGTATTCTCCAAGCTTCAAACGATAATTTGCGATATAAAAAAGGATTATATTGCGCATATCTTGAAGCATCAACTATGAACATCAGACAAGTGCTTTCCAAACTGAGCTTTTCAAAACTACCGTTAAAAAGCACTGTTTATCAAAACGTTGTCTTCTACCTTGTTGCCATCATATTGTTTGTCCACACAGACGTACGTCTCAACATGTATTGACTGACGTTGGATCACGCGTCTTTCAACCTGATCATGATAATTTAGTGTGAATTTGAACAATAGTACATCACGTGAGACACACCTGACATCGCAAGGTTAAATCATGTGGATCATTGTGCATGACGAGTTACACGCAGCTACTGATGAACAACATGAAATTTGACAAAGTGGGTCAGTACGTCACTGAACTGTCTGATGTGAGCAACAGAACAAAGTAAGTTCCGGAAACCACGTGGTTCTCACGATTCACCTTATGACGATGGATAGGATTTTCCTAACATCAAAACTTGAGGGTTGAAAGAAAAATCAACTTTTCTCGCCTCAACAACAGCTATTTTATTTCGCTTGCTTTGTAGTCTTCCCCAATACATTTGTAAAATAAGTCTGCCGCAGTTGAATAGACTGTGTTTTCCGTTGGAAAAAGGAGCAGTCTGTAACATGCTATACATTCACAAAGTCTAGTGAGATTGTAATCCGGGCATCGTTCCGGCATGTAAGACATTTAAACCAGTTTGGATAAAACAATTTAACCATGCAGACATTTCGATAATCACTTGAAAAATGATCAGTTTGCGCTTCTAATCACAAGTTCTGAACTGTAAGATTGTTATTTATATGTAACAGCTCAAAACGTTGTTGAAGTATCTGGTTACAACACAAGAAATCGATAGAGGTCTGAGCAATTGTGTTCCGAAGTTGGCAACTGAGTGCAGGTTCCCTAATACAATGAAACTCTTAGACGGCACATTGAGGCAACAAATAAGAAATCACTAGATCCTAGCCGTAAAATGTCAGGATAACACTCTTCAAACGATTGGTTACATGACTGCATTGCAATCCTTTTCTCACCCTTTGGCTGTGTGCTTTATTAAATCTCACCCGCATGTCTAATTTGCTTTGCCGGAGTTTGCATATTTCGATCACCGAAGTCGGTTTGATTTAACTATGCCCTCCGATTTTTGACCCAAACTGACTATAGTGTGGGCAACAGCCTTTGATCATCTTACACTTGTCTGATTGAATGGCACGTCACTGTCAAATGTTTCTTTTAATCTGTTTCAGCCGGAAGATTTCTGAGGTGGTAACGATGTGTCGGCCACTCAAGGACCTGTTGTACACAGTCTTTCAAAAACCAGGATGCATTTTCTCCTTCAGCGTCATCCATCAGTGAACTCAGCACTTGTCCAGATAAATGAAATGAACTCAGTATCATCTGCTATCTTTCAAACGAGAAAGTAGTTCAGATAGGTTCATTCATTGACTACCTAATAACACAGCCTTTTTACCTCCCGAGTGGACAACCAACTCTTAGTCAGCTTGAAGCATACAGAAAGACAATTAGTTTTTGAGCTAGGAAAGCAATGTGAAAGTAAATAGAATTGTTGCAGTGTAATCAGACTTTTGGATGATTGGAAGGAAGGTTGTACGTCTACATTTTTTAATGTAGCTATTTCAATCCAAGAGAAAAGGAGTGGTTCACTATTTGCAACTGAATGTTGCAGGTAACTGGGTTACCGAATGGCATATGTACAACTGTTTGATGTGTATTTGCACAGATTGTGGTTAACTACAGTAACTATTAGTGTGCTAACTTTTAGCAGTTTCGCTGAAACCTCAAACATCCCTACACCAGCTAGCTGAGATCAATGGATCAATGTGAAACATTTTGCCCAGCCGTGGGCTAACAGATCTTAGATAATGTAAACGAAACCTAGCTAAACAATCAGGCAGGACTGACAATTTTGATGTAAAATAGCCAGTCAACTCGAGTCACAGCAATTGTTACAAACTATAGTGCACCATCTCTTGTTGAAAATTTTCATACCCACGAATATCTATTATCAGCTGTCTATTTTTAAAGGTGAGTACAAGTGCGAGTTACGATTTGTGATCAAGAGCAGTAAGTTTCCTAACCGCTGACCTCCGCGGTATCTCAAAATACCACTACGGGCAAATCTGACTTGGATTTTTTTCTATCAGAGAACATTATTTTAAGCCTAGCTGTCTGATTTTGCCAAGGAATTAAACTATCCTCAACCAATCAAAGTTAATATCAAATGGTCTTATAAGTAACCCGAAACAAGTACACTATTGAGACATGCTAGTGAATACAGGTTTGAAACATTTACCAGTTAAATACTGTAATACGAACAGTCATTGTCCCTCATAAAATGATCTGGCGCATTTCCGGCAAGCATTGTTAATGTTTTCATATTTACAAAGGGCGACAAAGTTTGGAGAAAGCAAAATGTGATTCAAACTGGATTTGACCACTGAAACCGACAGTGAAGCAATTGGCACCATCCTAAAGTTCAATTAACGCATATAGTTAAAAACTACGAACACCGCCTAAGAATAAATGGGCATAATCGTTTGTTCTCACGCTCACAAGAAGATTTGTTCGGGATGTACATCGTGCATGTGCGTGTTTCATCCAGCACAGTGCAGACATCATTGATTGACTAACGTCGTCATTTCTGCTTACAGAAGAAGACCTATGGTTTCTCGTTCAATATATTGACCCCAGATTTCACTCAGCTGTGTAAGACTACAGTGCGTGGTTTTTATAAACAGTATGAGTCTCCATATTCAGAGCCAACGAGTATCATCAAATATATTTTTTGCCGCAGAAGAGGTCGAACCTTGCTGATAAGATATGAAAAGGACGTATAGCCTCCGATTTTGTTCCTCAGATACCTTTGCGAATTTTTCGAACTTGGGACTTTTAACGGTTTCCCAACACCCTAGACAAATATGAACTAATTATTATCTGTAACTTATTATCCGTTGTTTGAAAGGCGCTTTGTCGGATTCATAACATATATTAAATATATACATATGCTCCAGCTGACAACAGTTACTCAGTTCTCACATATTCAGTAAGTTACATTACACTACTGTAATTCAAGCGGTCGTAGCGATAACAAGATCTGCCAGCTGGAATTTCTTGATATTAAACTTCCAGAGTTCTGTTGGAGCATGCTGATAATTGTTTACTCGGCAGACAAGTTTCAGGAGCTGTTCCTCAACAAAGAGATACACTAGTGCTGTAACACGGTCGCCCGAAGATTCAGTAAATTTGGCTGTTACACTTAGATCTGGCACGAATGGCTCATTATGTCCATGACAAAAAATCTAAAAATGACTTTTGATAATCAGAAACAGTTACTAATTATTGTTGTAGGAGATACAGAATAACCCTCAGTTCCAGGCCAGAGGTTAGTAGCGGAGTTTTGTAGATCCTCGCAAGCAATAAAGGACCAACAAAAAGCCTCTCAGCTTAATGCTATATCTTTTTATTCAAACATGAGTTGCCTTATTTTGTCTATCAAAATAAGCTGTGAATCGTTTCAAGTCTACGAAAAACGACGCTGTTCTAGGAACGTGGTATTTTGATTTTTCGGGCTTAATCCACGTCCTACGAAGTCCAATATGTCTCGAATTTTGACTCATCTACATTGGTCACGATCTTAGTCCAAGGCGCACCATCCGCAGCAACCTCAACTGACAAGTCGAAGTCATCGTTAGGTAACCAAAAGATAAACTCTCCTTTTGGCGCAATTTTTTGGTAATTTTAGCCAAAACTTTCCTTGCTACTTATGATCGTCAGTAGTATCTTTAGTTGACACTGTCTCAAGAGGCAGATGATGATGATTTCTAACTCATAACGATTTGATCAAGAACCTTCAGCGAACAACACGCACTACACAAATGAATTTGCGTTTCAAAGAGCGATAACACAGTAGTTTATTGGGACTGCAAAAGGCAGAAGAGAACCATTTGTTCAACTGCTGTCCAATGTATTGTTATAAGAACCATCCAGCAGAGTCACCTCCCACTAAACATACTAGTCTACATTACAACAACAGTGTTTCACACATGACTGTGAAACACCGACTCTCATTAGAAATAGCAGTGGCTTACAAACGAACAGAAACAATTTGCAGTATATTCACGAAAGTCGGGAAGAAATGTCCAACTGAAGAAACGTCGAATATAGAAAGTCGTCAACACACAAGGTGACAAGTACTATGTCGATGGAGTAGAATAAAAAGTGGCCGCAAAACTACATGAACATAGGCTGGCGATGACCAAATAACCAAAAGTCACCCATAGCAGTGCATATGAACAATGAATCCGTCAAGTCAACTTGTAAAACGTGAAAACCCCGGCATAGAGAAACTCGGTAAGATTGTAACTTCATCGGAACTTGACACTTAACGTAAATCTCGATCCTTTTTCTTAGCTGTTGCGCTTTACTTTGCCTATAGGCTAAAATAAATGAGCCATATTGTGATTATCTCCTAACGGTTCCAGAAGAGTTTGTGAAACGGTTTTGCAATTAGTTGACCCCAGCGATCAACAGCAAAGCGGTGGGCAGCTGTTTCGACCTAGCTGGATCGCATCTGCATCAGGGACGCAGTAGACTACAATCTGACGCTTATTCACTGGTCGTGGTTTCAATTCTCCAAATAAGGTAGCGTTGTCCACAGCTCCGCTGGTGATCACTGGGATCAAATCTGTAAAATTGGATCAGACTGGAACAAGTCCCCTATTTGATCAGAACCCGAAAAAATGAATCAACCAATCGATTGGAGACACTTTCTTATCAACGGACAAGTCACCAATAGGGGGACGCGCCACCTACTAATCATAGTCGAGCGACGACCGCTTATAACAGAATAGCTTGAACACCTGACTTTCACATGGTCGATCTGTTACATTTTGCTTTCACCGTTAACCCTTTACCTTACTTCGAGAACTCTCCGAGAACGCCAAAAAACAGAGCTTTCAAAATGATCAGCTTGCTTCCCACAAGGTTTCACTGACGAAGTTATCCAGAATAATGACGAAACGTTCGTAATCCAGTCAACTGGCTCAGAGCCCAATTAGATATCAACAGTAGCCTTGGTATCAGCCTCTGCGAAGAAACCCTCATAAGCGTCTTCAGCTGATGAAGCAATGATTTGTTCCAACAACAGATGTTCTGCCAGACAGAGTGGGTGTACCACGCTTAACGCGGTACAGAATGAGTTTCAGATAACTTCTGTAAGGAAAGTATTTAACCTATTTTCTAGCCACTGTCACGTGAGTATCTCACGACAGGAGACAAATAGCGATGTAGCAGAAAGGGCTTGTCGGAGTACAATTTAGGCGTATGTAGCTCATCGACTGAACTGTCAAAGTGGACGGGAGCGTAAAAGAGCCGATTGAAAAATTGAATCAGCAGTTCATGTAAATTTTACCCATGCAGGTCGTCTAACTAATATTTATCAATTAAACCTGCAGGTTGATCTATTTTCCACACGCTTTTCTAAAAAGTACTGTCATCAACATCCAACCAGTCATATAATTCCAATAGTAGCACTAGAAGGAATCTTCAGCAAAATGGTTTGAAGAACCTCTACTGAGTTAATCTTCTGTACTTGAATGTGGCAGACGTTGAAAAGTAGTTGAAAGGTAGTCTCGGTCACAAATTGCGTGGTTCCACGCGCGAAGCAGTCGTACATCCACCACGATGACCGAACTCTCAGGTGACTGATTTTTGATCATACTAACAATATTCGTTGACCGCCTACATATTTATTGGTCCGCATCTCTTATGGGCCATAACTGTCCACTCCATTGAGTAGAAGTGCTTCGCTCTTCTTCAGAGTGGAATAGTTGGCTTTAATAACGTCTGGATTCGAACCAGCGACAAAAATAACATGCTTAAATGCGGCAAATGCCCTACCAGCTGAGCTACGAAGCCATGCCGGAAGCCCAGAAATTTCACATGTTGACCTTGTTATCCACCCAACCAACTATGTCATATGGAGTTCACCAAACGATCCAGGGAATCGACAGCCCTTGCAAGATTTATCGATCAGTTCGCGCTGGAATCCACCAAAGCCACCGATGAGCATTGACACTGAAGTACTGATAAGTAGTTCGGTAGGTTTGATAATTTGGAAGAGACCCAATTGCGAAAAATCTTAAATTCGGCTGGATTCTAACCAACAACAGAAATAACGTGTTCAAACGCGGCAAATGGTCTACCAGCTGAGCAACGAAGCCATGCCGGAAGCTCAGAAATTTCACGTGTGGACCGCTCGTTGGTGACACCGGTGGATTCCAACGTGAACTGCTTGGGAAACTCTGCTTGGACAGTCAATCGGCCGGATCATTTGATGGATTCCATGTAACCCAGTTGGTTGAGTTGGTAACTAGGTCCAAATGTGGAATTTCTCAGCTTCCGGCGTGCATGTTTGTGTGAGTCATCATGAACGATACAAATTTTGGATGCGAAGGGGAATAATAACCAGATCAAACATACGACTCGACAATTTGGTGAACATACTGCTCAGTATAGTATGCAAAGACATCGAGATTCGTTTAAAATGTTTGAAAAACAATAAACTCAACAGAAAGTAGTACTATTTTCTGCAGATCGCCTTCAAATGGAGCACCGCTAAAACCGAAAAAGTAGACTTGAAGAACAAAATGTCTTACTTCAGATTAAAGTGTGCTTTCTGTCACACCATAAAGATTCGATAATATGAAAATGATGATATTGAACAAAATAAACATCGAGCTTATTTGAGTTTGATGTAGAAATAAAGTATCACTCTTCTCGTCTTGTCTACTTGAGGCCGTTATTTGTCAACTCACCATCACAATCGGCAACGTTACGTGAACGATCGACACCAGCGTTTATTTAAAGTGTAACCATGGGAGGAGTAATGGTTGGATTAGAAATAAAACAAATGGACAAGCTTAGATCTAGTTCAGCAGAACCGCTCTTTATAGACTCACATATTCAGCCGCAAGGTGATTACATGCCAGTGTGTTCCTATCTCTAGTCTGTAGCAGATGGCAACGGAACACATTGGGCACATATCCTGCATGCTTAAGTGGGAAACTACGTCGTGTTGTATTATCGTTCCATCGTCTGCCAAACGTTGTATTTCAGGGTGATCCCTCGAAATTGTAGACTCTGGCCGGAATATTTCACCTCGTAGCATGTGCAATTCATCCTGAAAAGTTATCGTGCTGGGATCCAAGAAAAACCTATTGGTGGATCACGTCTGTGTAGGTATATCATGCTAGCGAAATGGAACAAATGACTGCCACCGGAAATTCCTGAAACCTTTTTCACTCCATCCTAATGATAAACAAGGAAAAAACAAACGTCACTGTGTGGACTGTGATGAGCCCAGTTGGAACCCGCAAAGTCGTTTAGAACGCTGGGTTGAGCATTTTCAGTCGTAAATCGACCGACCACCAGCACCATTGAGTAGGTATTCAATTACCGTTTGTGCCTCTAGATCTGCTGACGTCTCGTCACCCGTCTTACTCGAAATCACCCTCTTGTGAAACCAATAGGGGCCTGGTGTAGACGAACACTTTCCTGCATTTTTAAGGACGATGGTCCGATCTTGGTCAAAAGTCGGTGTCCATGCTGCCGTATCTGCAGGTCCCACCGAATATCTGTCGTTGACCTGACTTCATCCCCGATTTCAAATGGGGCCCAGTCAGTTTGTGTACAAACGATTGCGAGACTGGTCAGATTCTTGCATGTGCAGAGCTGTTTTTGGCGAATGCATCTCGTAGACTAAGGCATAAGAGGCAGTACTGAATCCGTAAGAAAAAGGTTAGACTTCGATCTGACAACAGTTGCATCAATTAAATCTTTATTCTTCGTCAAACGACGGGCTATAGTTTTTCATGCACAGTCGAACTCTGAAATTGTTTACCCTTGAGACATGTGCTCGGGACGTATACCGATGTCCGGAAAGCATGTTGCCATCATACATCTAATCAGGTGTTGTTGTTTACTGTAGTTTAACTGCTTATAGCATTTTCAGTTGATGTTACGAGGGTTTTGCAACATTTCCTCGGTTATTCAACCTAGCAGTGAACGGTATCCTAGCAAGCCACCTGAAATAATGTGAAGACAATGGCAAGGAAATGCTCCCAGTTTCTACGCACAGAGACCTAGTGTAAATAAACCACCTTATTCTGATAAACTACAGGAGTTCCGAACATCTCAGACAAAGTATGGGTTTCAGTTTGTCCGGGTAGTTTTGCAGAACCGCTAGCGCCGTGCACATTTTGTTACTTTTGATGGTGAGTAGTTGAAAGTAGTTGAATAAGTAACATACACTGGAAGCAAAACTAGTGCTGACAGAGTGGCTAACGAGATTGTAAAATGTGCAGCCGAGGCTTAAATTATATTGACTTACATTATATATTCTTAGATCTTTGAAGGTGTAGGTTAGAGTGTAAGAGTAGAATGACCTTTGTGGTTGTGAAATCTCGTCTGACTCCTCGGAGGATGTAGTGATGATGTCCATTTTCGGCCACAGGTGTCTGCTGAACAGTAGTAGCGTGTTTCGGAAATATAACGTTAGCAATGACTAGGTTCATCGGTGTGTGTGTCTTTCCGACAGACTGACACTATCAAACACTCAAAATAATGACCGCGTTCCACAGGATGTTTTGGTTTGAACACATCTACGAATACCAAATCACTGTTTGCCCGCTTTTCCTTCAGGTTAGTCAAGTCAGCTTAATAATAGGCTTCACGCATCCCGATAAATGAAGCCTCAATTTATATCCAATAAGTAAAGAGATAATTAATTCAGTTTAGGTCAAAGAGTAGCAATAATCGTTGTGGACCCCGTGGAAATTTTGGTTGACGGCTGTAGTAGGTATCAGCTGAATGAAACTTCTGATCTAGTGTCTTGGTCAATTCAACAAGGTGGAAACCATACGTGTACAGAGGGCGAACTTAATGAAGAGTAACACGAGAAAAAGTACGACCTGTTGTATGCACATAAAAATTTGTACCGCAACTCTTAGGGGTTTGAATGACCTGATTCGAAATTGACAGATCGTTGTTCGGCCAACTGAAACATCATGATAAGCCCATCACCACACCTCCAATTTGTTCGTCCGCACATTTATGTTAATCATTTTGATGAACACGTCATGTACGTAATCAGGTCAAGTAACTCTCTTACATGTCGTGTACAATATGTAACAGTTCCCTACATTGATACCAATTCGACTCACATTTCAAAGACTATTGTGAACCATAAAAACAACTGTTTGTTCAATCGACTTTTGACAAAGACCTCCCGACACAGCGCCTGGCAAGAACTGCCCAACAGTCAACGCCCAACATGGTCAACAGTTCCAACTCTGTCAGCAACCTTAGTGTCGGTGCCAACAACACATTACCTAGCTCATTGTTTGACACGGCTCATGACCACAAACATTGCCACAACATCTAATCAAGTTCCGTCACAAATTTATGCGCGATCCATCAAGAGGAATGACTGTTCAATACTGCACAATACATTGAACAGCACACCCTGCCTTAAGGCCTCCGCATGAACTAAGCCATACGCAGTCCCATGGTAAACATCTTCGGCACCAACATATGCATTGGTGACCTAACTGTTTATAGGATGTGAGATGGACAGAAATTTTAAGAGTCGGAAATTTAAAGATTTTCCGATTCTAGTATAAACAACAGTACAGTGAAGTGACTGTGGCGTATTATTACTTAAAGTGAACTCAAAATACTTAATATATATTGAGATCAGGATTGGCGAGTTAGGCTAGGAGTGGTAATCGTGGTCAACTTACGATTTTAGTTTGGGGAACGAAAGTACTGACACCGAGAAGTGCATCTATAGGCCGTTCCCTACCTTCGGGTTGAAGTTCGGAGGACAAAACCTATTTAGTTCAGTGGTGGTGTATGGCAGGGTGGGGAGTATGAGTCATCGGTACTTGTGCTGCAAAGCTCTGTGTCCCAATTCGATTTCCTGATTCCTTCACAAAATCTTCCCGATGATCATCTCATAAATCACTCTATTTTCGCTTGTGGCACGTTTACCAGTTGATATGATTACTTAGGTTGAACACAAACATAAACCTACATTTGTAAATAAAACCTCAGTTGCTTGAAACAATATCAATGAGTTGTGTTCCTTACAGATTCTGACGTCACGCTACTTTATCAAATGTCCTTACCATGCAGACTCCTCAGTTACATAAAGAGAATAATCGCACCAACAAACTCTTAGATCTGATGAGCTACTTACGTGTGCGTGTCCTTTTTGTTTACTAATGTTACACAAACGAGAAACATTTCCCCAGACAACTTTCTTATAAGATAGGTAAGTCACACTTTGAACACTTATTTCACCGTCAACCTTTTACTCTGCCCGTTCACTGAATTCGTTGTTATCATCCTCAAGGTCAACCGACTAATAAAACGGTTTGCTGCAAGGACAACAACCCAACGTAAGGCAATACGCACTGCGTGAACAAGAGCCGTACGTACGATTAGTTCCCACGGTCGATAAGATGGCCAAGCCGAATAGTCATTTACTTGCGGACAGATAGGCACTAAACACATGCAAAATAGCCTATGACACGTCACACGGACGTATCAAAAGTTCAAACGATTAAAGACGAAAAGCAGTTTGTCAGACTTCAGATCAGAGGGTTAACAACAACCGAATCTGTCCAATCACATTTTCACGTTAAAAAGTCATCCTAATATTGTATATAATGACGGTCAGTCATTGATCTTCACCAACCACAACACTTAGCTCGGTACATTTAAGCACTTATGAGCTGATGCTGTCGTCTCATCTGGTAAAACAACTTTTGAAACCTTAAAGCCAACCTCGGCAAACGAGCTAGAACTGAAAACATCAGTCAAAACCACCAAATGTAGTTCTATTTTTAGCAATCTCGAATCCACTTTATCTGCAGGCCGAATTTTGGATATACTGCATAACCCTGTGATATGTGCAATTCAACAGTGTTTGATCTAAGGTTCCGTTTTTGTTCACTTTGAGATGGTCAGAAAACATATCAGAGTGGCGATGATATGACGAGCTCTAATGAGAGCGAAACTCGAGTCTAGTGCTTCTTTTTGAAAGGGGTCGACTGGAAAGTCTATGGGAATGCGACAGCTGTGATCAATTGTGGGTGATGTTCAATCTATATGAAAATCAAAATCCCTTACTACTCATCAGATACAAGAGAAGATTACGAAGTTTTTTCACCCTTGAACTTAAGCCATTTCTATTGTGCTGTTTTTTTGGAGCATTTTAACACAGTTAGGGTGAGACAAACCTCACTTGAGAGCAGTAAAACGCGTTAACGTTTTTGTGCATCTTTTTGCATCATCATTTGCCGTCAAACAAACAGGAAAAACACATCATACGTCTAAACGTGTAAACAATGATACACCCTTGAATTAGTGTTTAACCATATGAGAACAATGGACCAGTTTTCACATTCATGAGTGCACAGATACTTAGTGGTTGACTAAATAACAGATCAGTAAATACATACAAATGCACGAGGACATTAAACATACAATGGAGATTCATGAACATTCAACAAAATTACGGATATATGTTTGTCGGTAACTGTAACATACAGTAATGTCCGAGAGGTAATGTGAAGGATTGTACACTGCTCAATATGATCGGCGCAGGCCACTTTCAAGGCCCATGATCACGGCATAACCTAGTTGCTTTGTACTATCTTTCAAACTTCTGTAACCGTACTAAACAATACACAGTGCACCGGATGCACTTCTGATATACTACCCAGTCAGCATAAACTTAGAACTTACACTGCTCATGACCATGAAGCTTTCTCAAGTACATGCAAATTGACTGTAATGTTACACACGTCGTCAGTCCATTTGATGCGGACCAGCTGGTGAAAACAACGATAGTCAAACACCGAGGGATTATTGATATCAGTCAAGTGTTCAAGGACTCAGATGACTAACTAAGTACACGAAAACATTGAGAACGTTTGTTACAATTTACAGCCAAACATTTTTGTCGCGCTACAAGTGACTATAATAACTAGTCAATCAACTGGCTGAAACTCCACTGTGAATTCCCCAGAACTTTAGAAAATCTTCTTCAGGATATTATCAACCGAAACATATGGCCCGTGGGCAAACTGAGTCCCAGGACCACGACTTAAAATTTTGTCTCCACTGCCCGGATTGGATTTCTAAGGTTAATTCTCGTAACACCTCAAAACATTGATCACGTGATCAACCGCTAAATGAATTTTTCACCAACTAAACTATTTTCACGATCTCAAATGGATTTATTGTGGCTGCAGTTATACCAACTGGTGAAATAAAACTACTCACTTCCCCAAATTTAGAGAAACTAAGGCGAAATAAGTCGAAATAATCAATAATGTGGTAGGTAATTTAAGGAGTAACTCTCAGTCATCCCTCGTTGATATTTGTTTGCATGTCAAAAAAGGTGAGTGTACTTGGCATTCCGTTCCGGGTCAGAAATTGTGCGGATAAAACTCACTGAGATTTAGTGTGACAATCTGGCGTTATCAAAATTTTACGTAGATGATATCACATTAGTCCAATTCTACAGGTATTACGCTTGTGAATCCCGAATTCATGTAGACATGGTAGTTCACGTGAAAACAATAATGTCAAGACCTGGCAACATTTATTTGTGTACAACCAACTCTCCATAGAAATATATTACTTAAGGTGCAAGTCATGCGTCATTAGGATGGCGTTCAGCAAGTGACCACCCCTAGCTTGTGAGCTAATATAGAAAATTCATCGTATAACTTGTAATTCAGGCTCAGTTTTGACCCCTACATTGTAGTGAAGCAGTTTCTCAAGGTTTCCGCAGAAAATATGCGTCTTGACGACTGGCAGTTAGAACTGCTAAACCGATCTGCTAAAGTAACACCTTTAAGCGAAAGTCTTATACACAAGCAACCAATCTACACTAACTCACTGCTTGTGTACTCGCTTTCATGCCGCCTAATATGTTACACGAACCACGAAAAGTTTGTCAGATAGGATCAAGTAAAGTCAGGCAGCTCGGATTGTAACCGGTTGTCTTAAAACTACTAGTGTTGCACAACTCATCGACACCAACCATCACACAGCATTCCAAGTTGTTTATAGAGTTGTCATCACTCAACCTAGGACAGTCCGTCAGCGCATTTTGTCGACCGTAAAATCAGAATACGGAATCCTAAAGTGTGTTCACACAAAACGTTTATCCAGTCCTTATAACTCCCGTAGCCATATAACAACCACTGGCAATCGAATCATAAAAACGTCAGTTCCTGACCGTGTAACGTAACATTCAGTCAACGTCCGGTTCAGATCTAACTAATCTTGTAGAGTCTAACGGCTGCTTTTGATGTCACTCGTTAACGATAATTTCTTAAATTTTGTGGTTTGTTTCATGACACGTTGAGCTGAAGCCCCTGTAATTGAGAGGGATTTAACAAAAATATCTTTTCTTTACATCGTCACATCACTTTGCTATTACAAGTTCTCTCAGTAGCTGTGGCACAATGTGGCCGGTCATCCACTTGATCATGTGGCATATGGTAAATCGATTGAGAATAACACAGCGTGACGAGTAAGTTGTGCTACTCTACGTTTTAACCACCTCGGGTAGCCTGAATCAACAATTCACTAGCATCATCACACGAGCAGCCTAATCTAGGGAAAATGTTCACCCATTTTTGGCATGTAGCGATAAAACTGACTAATCACGCCACGTTCGTCTGTTCATATTATTAATAGTAACAATAGCACTAACAATAAAATTGATGTGAGTCCACTTGCGACGTGTGCAGAATATAGCTTCGGGTTGGCCAAATTCAAAAAATGGTTCTATACGTCTCTAGAGGTGACTGATTCTGCCCACACCATGCCTGAAAAAAATCACAGGCCGTTAAGAGAAAAATGGAAAATCGGCCATCGGAACAGAATCGCAGACACGAGCACGAGCATGTGACAATTTGTAATCTGATCCAACCAACAGCGTGGATAGTAAGTAAACAACACGACACCTATACTTACGAATGTACAAACACACAATGGAACTTACCGTAAAATGACCTGCTGAGGTGAAACGTAACTTGATATCACAATGACTATGTAGCAAATCTCAGAGGGCAGGTATAAACCTGTTAATTTACACTAAGGTATGATAACACTGTTTAACAGCACTTACGCATACAAGTAACTCTTCTCAACAATAAAACACATGAAAAAATTATTAGTTAGGCTGACTGACGATTGCTTACATTTTGGCAGATGGTATCAAGCATCATACTAAGTTGTTCCCTGCTCTAAATGTTATTTCATTGAAATAAGCGATTTGGTTAGTTAACTAATTGCTACCATTGTCTTTATTTAACAGTGGATGTTGAAGAGGTTAGCATTAACTGTCCATAAGTGTGTTAGTTACATAGATAACGGGTATACCATTGGGACTCCTTCGTAAAGCAGACCAACTTAGAGAGCGAGTGGGACAACTAGGCTGGTTGTGAAAGCTCCACAACGGTTGTGGAAGAATGTTTATGCCCATTATCCAGTGTCTATCACAAAATGAAAATAGGGTCGGGACATTTGTGACAGATTGGAAACCTGTTTGTTTGTTCTTAGTTGAATCTCTCTGCGTTTAAGAAATAACCTGTTTATGCCAGACGTATACGACTCGCACACGAAACTGTCTGTTTAAAAATATCCGTTGAAGTTATGAGACCAATACGATAGAGAAAAAGACCGGTTTTCTGTGTTTGTTCTTCAGACTAATTACAACGTAGTAAATACGAAAACAATAACCAGGCTGACGGATTTCCCTACTCATCTCGAATACTGTTTCCATATTCAGTATGTTATAGTCAACTTGATAAACAAACATATACAACAAGTCTTGCTTTCTACTCCCGAGATGTAGTATTCTGGTACTTTACGGAGATGAAATTGGTTGTAGACAAGCACCGTTGAAATCTACTAACTCAGAGGCAGAACCTGTTGGGTGCTAACGATAATCACTTGCCAACATTGCTGAAAAGAGCTGGGACAATACAGTTTGGACCTCTAGTCTTACTTGCTATGCACAAAACGTGTTCAGTAATACTCTTTTTTAATTAATGAGAGTTCTTGTTATACGATTAAGTGAAAAGATTGCCAAAACGCACTGGTAGCTTCCCGTTGATGTCTATTTCAAGTTGAATATCTAAACGGAAAGTCTAGTAGATAAAGTATGCACACCAAAACTAAACCCACTTCGCTATCTATTATATTTAAGTACCATAAGGTGGGCAACAGGAAGGTTGCATCATGTTGACAGCGTTTATTTTTAAATCAGTTGATAAACCACACAGGTGTATATGTGGACAGAGAATGCAATAGCTATCGATCCGGTCCAGGCGTATATTTCACAAAAGCTTACTGATAGTTCATTGGGTCGTGATAACTTGAACCCACCAATAAACACATGTCACCAGTGATCGAAAATCGACCGATAATTTAGAATTGTTATGATAACGAAGTATGCAATCAATACAGGTTCGTTCAAATGAACATTTAGAAAAAAAGTGGAAGTTTAATAATAGCGTTAAAACGGTAGAAAATACCGGAAACTGCCCATGAATCAATAACTTAGAGAACACAGCTACCTTTCTGTGTATGATCGTCAAACGAATTGAAGCATAAAGGACCATTAGCAAATTATTGTCCTGACTAATTATGCACTTACTGTTCTACGTCAGCACAAAAGCGTGATTCACGAACGATTGTAGTGGAACGGGTAGATTCGACTAATCGATTACATAAGGTCACCTGATTAGTCGCTGATACTCTCTGTTATAACTACGAGTCCTAGTTTTCCTGCGGAAAATGATACGTACTGTTGGCTAGTTCTATTTTACGACCAAAAAGGAATTCCACACTTTATTTCGAAGTAGGCCGGCTGAATAGTTTATCTAGATGTTATCAATTGTTGATTGTTTTCGCAATTTAGCAGCAGCAACAAACAGACAAAAACAGTCTCAACAAACATAAGCGCTTTGGTTCAAACCCACTCTCCTCAGTGATATTCGACGAGTAAACAGGACTACTATAATTAGCAGTGAATAGCAATGTGAATAAAAAAAGTTAAACTGAAATACAATAAAAACTGTATACTTTTTGGTTCACTTAGGTCTTAACTCAAAACAAGATATGACCCAATTGTGCACACACATCAAGATTGATTTTCCGATTCAGAGGTTAATATATGCAAACTTAGCGCCGTCTAGCATCTTACAGCTGAGAATGTTTGAGTTATCGACATCTGACTATTCTTAGAGGATCTAGTTTACTGTAATCACAGTTATCAACCTGAGAAATTAGAAGCTGGATAAATCAGAGTGAACTTTAATGCAGAATATCGTACAGATCTCATTAACGTCAACACTGTTAGTTGATAATATAGAGTTTCAATCACAGATATCAGAGGACTGGTTGAGTGATATTTAATCTACCCGTAACCGCTATCGATATGCAGCCAACGTTTGCTGTATTCTCATCCCGTCGAGCAGTCGACTTTTATCCAGACGGATTTGTTATTAATAGGGTGGTGAAATACTGTAAAATTTTAGAGAACTGAAAAGATTTTTAAAAAAAGGACAACCAATCTCTCGAATTTACGATGTCTGAAACCAACAAATTACGCAAACAGGGGAACATATAACAAGGTTCATGACGATGGTGCGATAAAGCATAAATAAAACTGAGTGTTTAGATAAACGGAAGTTCACCGATCGGAAGTAGAGGAACAGTAAATTTACGGAAGCAAAAGTTTGACAAGTAAATGACATTGAGTCTTCATAACATATCGACATTAGCGTTCATAGGAAGAACAATTCATGGCGCGCAATTCTGATGCTAGAGTTAATTTTTGTGTGAAAAGTTTACAATTATTACAAAGAAGGTTTCAAGTATAAGAATAAGAGGGATTTATTATCAGTGAATAGATAAACGCAAGGAGCTTGGTTACTTTCTGTGGTACACACAATAGAAGTTGAAAATTCAACACAGACGATCACTTTAACAAAGAATTCAACTGTGTCTACTTCAAATGAATAAGATATGTCCAAAAGAAGACACTACACTGGGAGTTAAGAACGGTTAAAAAGAGAAATGATGGGAAGGATATCTTTGAGTGAGAGATACTAGGTTGAGTTGACCAGTCTACTATAAAACAATGAAGGAAGTGTCATTGGTCTAAGGATGGATGCTAGTTCTGATGCTAGTTAGAGTGTTTTGAAAGCATTCAAGTCTGACTGTGAACGTCTCATTCCAAATAAATGACTATTTCCAGCTCAAATGTGTTAGAAAAAGTAGTCAGTGATGTTCAGATGGATCTTAGTTCGACTATAAGGAGTGTGAATTACCTACAGTAGACTGTAAAATTGTTCGCATGACCTATTCCGTTAAATGTATGAGTTATTCAATTCCGGTTGCTTCAACATCGTCAGCTACATAAAAAATACGTTGCTGATTCACAAGGTTGTCTTATTCGGAAATACCAATAAACAGTGTGTTGCATAAAGTACACCTGACGTGACTGACCCAGAAGTTTGACTTTTGGCCAGTCGGTGGATTTGGCTTATTCTGTACAGTGGGTGTATGTGTGTTGTTTAGACGTTAACTTACCTCACCGCTTGAAGTGATTGCTAACGTACTGAAAAACCACGGGGGTGCGTATGTATCCGAGTTGACGTCAGAAGACCCAATGAGCGACGGTTGCGCAACCTTGAAGTTAAGCGCGCGGTATGTGAAAGTACTTGAATACATAGGTCATGGTGACGTGCCTATATGTCTTTGTGATAAATACGGCCATAAATGCACCAGCCATTTCGGATTGAAGGGCCTTCAACATACTGACTTTACACCGTCGATGAAGAGATGGCCAGTACGTTAGGCGCGACTAAATTAAGCCAGTTGTTCTTCACGCTTATATCAACCAGCGACCCCGTTGTTTGGTAAGTGACCGGCAATCCTATTCAGAAACCTGAGTTATCGTGTCCTTTCACCTTTCATTCTCTTCAGTTGTGTTGGTGCATTGTTTGCCAAAGATTTTGATTGATTTTTGGTCTAAAGTTGATTTTGTTCCGCTTCCTATTCCTATCTTGAAAGCAATATTATGTACTTTAATAGTGAGCTACTTCCTGGGTCATATTTTAATACCAATCTTATCAGCTGTGAACTTATCATTGGAGTCTATGTATGGTTCTGAAAGATTAGTATCACATTCCTACTGGTTATCCAACATTGATAATGTGGGCCACAGAGGCCTCCACTCATGCACCTTTTGGTCTCATTCCTTTGATTTCACACTACATATGAAGGTGTGCATGCAACCACAAGTGGTACAGTATGAGCCACTTGTGATGGCGGTTATGTGCAAACATCCTTCGGTCCTTGTGACGCACCATTTCGAAACTGTGTTCCCCAATTGAGTGAGCACATTTGCCTGAACACATGCCATTCAAATCCTGCCTATAAATGCAATTAGTGGTATCAATATATTGAACAGAGTTTCAAAATCAACTTTTTCCGTGTATTATACAAATTATTGTCTTAACGTGCGACACAATTATAGTGAGGTCATGACTGTCAATAATGAGCAAGTTCTATGAACAGGCACCATAAAGTGGTTTTGATTATTGAACCCTCATCTGTTCCAGGGACCAATAGTGACTGCACTAACAATGACAATGTTTTCACTGGAGAAATTCCTGTAAATACCGTTTTTTGGTGAATAACGTTAGTACGTCTTACGCGTCATTAAACCTAGAAAAAATGATTCCCGTTATGTTGGCAGTTTGTGTAATTCATCAAGCTTTGTCAGTAAAGTGGCGAACTAACTGGAAGTCATTTTATTTGGAAACCCTACTCTAATGGAAACAATCCGTAACCTCTAAATCATACTGATAAGATTTAGTCAGCTTGATTCAAGCATTCAAATTCCCAGCTCTTGGATTGAGCTTGTTGTTCACCTGGAAGTGCATATCGTCTGCTGCTGTTTTGAATCCAACCATAGCCAAGCTTTTTATATTTAGATATCTTGAAAATATACGACCAAACATCAAACGACTCATTATTTACAAACACCACTTGTTGCACGCAAAGGATAATAAAACTGTAGTAAGGTACCGCTTGACAGGAAATTAACTTTTACGGAGTTTACATCAGTTTCAAAAAATGCATCCACCCCTTAGGTGCCAATGACAAGGCCTTGAAAAAGTCTACTTTGGGAAAATACAACGAAAAGGCTCAAGTAAACCATGAATAAGATCTGTATCGTATGCCAGTGTAAACTCATAAACCGAAATGTTAATTGTGAGTATCCTGGAATTTTAGTCGTTATAAGTTGACGGCAGCTTTCATATCCACAGTGACCTTTCAGTCAGCCACCTTGAAACAGAAATCCTAAATCTAGGTTTCACTCAAGTAAAAACTCACCTGTAGTGTATGTCTTTAAAGCAGTAGAAACCACATAGCCTACCCTTAAAAGTAAGGCGTGCGTGTTGGTAACCATGTCATCATCTTCACACTGTGAATAGCCGAGTTAACCTATCTAAGATTCCGGGCCACAATCTCTCGTGTTCTGCAAATTATTGTCAGCCTCAGAGGAACATCTGAAGTGCGAATGTATGAACCTAACAGGTTACTGGCTCAGCGGAAAGATGGTGTCCCATATCCTCATAACGATTTGATAACTGAAGTGACAAATTACACTGTTGTGAGTTAGAATATTAAACTCTGGGACTACAACGACGTAATACAGTCTTATTTTCATTTTCTGACTTTGTAGTAATGTTAGTTTTCATACAGACTGATGCTGACAAATGAGTGACCCGTTTTCTCGCTCTCACTTCCATCTGGTTACGTTAAAAATTCAATAAAAAACCCGACTCCATAACATCACCGAGCCTATCTTCGTTGTAATACCAGCTGTCGTTTCTCTCCCTCTCTCACCATCATCGTCAGTATGGTCGATGTCTCTATCATATTGATTTTTGGATTAATGTCCCACCCATCGTTCTTGAGTCATCAAGTCTGTTCCACTCCTTATGGTTGCAGGATGGTTATCGTTTCGGAACCTAAAGATGCAACGCATAGAAAGCTTTATTCTGTTGCTTACTTACTTGATGTATGGTCATGATTCGCTCAGTCTTTTGAGTTTACGTTCGGCTATGTTGCAGGAGTGTTGTAGTGTACATTTCTTTGAAGTCCGTTATAACGGACCTTTTCACAGTGTGTGCAATAAAAAATTGATGTTTTTGCCAGGATGGCTGCCATCAGATATTGGCTTGAGAAGCCTTGTCAATCAACCTGACCCACTGCGGGTCACTCCTTACGATCACCCGGACATATATATTAATCAAACAGTTTTGGGCACGTAAGTTGCCATAATCTACGAAATACGGACGCCCACGTATATATAAAGCAACCTCCGCATTCACCCTGGAAGTTCTGTATAATCGTCCACAGCCAACAACAGTGGCTGGTTTATGTAGACTACAGAACACTGAGGTCAGTGTTATTCAAAAGAGAGAGTATTGTAACGCAACAACCAAATGTTACTGTTATCTGGCTACATGACTTATGATTACGGCATACTGAGGTTTTCAGTTTATATTCCTCTCTACGGTTCTAGCAAGATTGTTGTGGCGCCTCTTCCACTTTTGGAGTTCGTAATTCTTAAACGTTTCCAAAGTTCGTGTATTACAAAGCAGACTAAACGGTACATGCTGCTTCACTTGTGTATTGAATGTCCTAATTCTAGGCTATATTTTTTGTCTTTGTGTTATCGATTGAGACTGTTGACGCTAAGAGCAGTAAGTTAGGATGAGGTATAAACTTTATGGGTGTGATGAGCAGTCGGTAGCAAATTTCAACTCACTCTGACTCGACGTGTTATTCTGAAAAACCATGGGTTTCAGTTGTCACAGTGTGACCGTATTTTAATTCCTGGGTCTGACAAGGATATGCACTACTGATGAGACAGAACAAAAACGAAATTCGGGGCTAACGATTCTTTTCGAAAAAGGTTGTCCCCAAACTTTATCTAAATGATAAAGCTGTGATCAGATGTTCAACTTAAATACAGTGGGTTCATCCACTGTTGTGAGCCAAGAACGCGGATGACGCAATTGTTATTTATTCAAGAAATCAACACATGGGTTATGCGTTTCAACAAAACAACAAACAAAAACACTCATCTGCGTGTGGTACTGGTCCCAGAACGTCACGGTTGCCACAGACGCTAGCAGTGGTGTGAATAGTATAGTACGATTGCTCCTCTTCACTACACCACCACTAAGATCTTGTCCGGATGAAACATGGCGCATGAGAAGTCCGTACAATAACTGGTACATAGGAAAGTATATCAATCATTTGCACAAACAAAATGAGTGCCTCGCTTAAATGATAAAATTTTAGAGTCACATCGAGGCGCCAATCTTTCTTGAGAGTCAAGGGCACCATGCATCCAATGTGACTTAAGTGCGACAGGTCAGTGTTCGCGTTTTGACTTCCATTCTCCAAAATATTTTTGAATCTCATGAAGAAAGATCGGACAGATAACCCGGTACAGCACACAGTATACAGAAAGGTAGTTTATTAACGCAGGTAGTCACAATGTTTTTTGCCGCAGATATACAAAATAGATGCTGACTGTAGACAACAGCTAACAGATGTACAGTGATGATCACTCACAAAGATGACATTTTGAAATAAAACTTAATAGTTCAGTAGGTACCTCACAAAAAAAGCAATGTACGTGAGGTTGCTCGCGTTAGAGCTCGTCGGTAATTCCTACCCTTAGCAAATCCGAGACTAGAACACCGGCCACGCTCTCATAAGACAACCGTGCCGATCAATACGCCACTAACTACACAGACACCATCGAGTCATCATAAGCAAGCGTACAGCCACATTCGCTTGTGAGTAGTGTTTCGATAACCCGGTTGCACTGAGGAGACAACGTAACTAGGTCAATTCTCTACATACTATTGGTGTGTCAGACATCATGGAACTTTGACCTACAAAACGTCATATCGATCGTTGTATTCTCTGAGGTACGATCTTTGATTTAGTCAGAATCAATGTCTTTGAGGGCAATCCGAAACGTGAACGACGGTGGTTTTTGGTCAGATTACGTCAAATCTGGGACCGTCTGAAACTCTCATAGCATCATCATCATAAAACGTTTAACAGACTTCCTCCAATTTGATGACGTTTCGAATATCCAAGTTGCGTAGTCACCTGGACAAGTCAAAACTGGTATACAACTTGTAATGCCAGTTCTAGTGACTCATTACCTGTTTAAGTACGCTTGTTTCGAGTTCGAATGTCTATTTCCGGGTTATACTTCTTTCTAATTTCTCCTCGCTTTATTGCAGTTCACAATTCTGTGATCCCCACCATATCTTAAATGAACGACTTACCATGTAGATGTTCCTTCCACGCCCTCTATTCACCTAACACTACCCAACACCGTTAAGCATGGATAATCACTGCCAGTCTTCTTTAATCTGCAAATTCACATTCACTTGAATTACCGACAGATTTTTATGAACACAACTACATGTCTAGCGCTTTATACTGGAACTAAAAATACAAAAATGTGTGGTCCATTGGGAGCAACATTTCGTCGACTACGGAATTCCCTGTTGTTCACAAACAACAGCCTAGAACTTGAGTACCAGCTGAACTACATTTGTATTCAACTGCACCAAGCTAAAAAGTTGAATCGATCCACGTAACAGAGTAGCAATGAAAGCTAGTCGCTCGAATTCATCCGTGGGAATTAAATAGTAAGCATCATGCTTGTGAAGCATCCCGGTCACCAACAACTGGCTGATCACAATTACTTGTAACAATAGTTTATTCATTCCCATATTTTGTGCACGGCTGTGCACTGAGTGTAACACCAAACCTCACAAACAGTAAAATAATGTTAACCAGAAACACTATTCCACAGATTTCATTAAGTCTTTGAATTTAGCTCGATAGATGTGATCGCCCAACTCATTGAAACGAACCCGTTTCTTAGGTTTTGACAATAGAATTATTGACGGGATTTCGTCTGGCAACCGGTACAATGTTCACCAATGATTGTCGACGAACGTTTACATGGGTTTCCACTTGGTGATGGTACATGTCTACTGCATTAGGGTACGTTCAACGCTGATTTTCAAAATGCGTTACCTCCTCCCTGAAACAGTGATCATCACCAATGTTTGTTAGAATTACTCCTGTCTTTTTAAGTTTTTATGCAAACACCTATATCACAATTTTTAATCTTGTACGTGCTACTCTAAGGTTGTCAACAAGCACATACAGCGATATACCTGACCGAGTCTACCGATATCCACATGTATACATGCGTGTATGCACACAGCACTTAATGTAAACAGAAAAACTTAAACAGCAGATATGCCGGTTGGGCAATTAAATTAAACTAGTGTGTTGAAAAGATTCATTGTTCTTCGAATAACATGAAACCTACTGGCGTATTAGTACCATGACGGATAACGAAACAAATGCTAAAATACTGAAGACTTGATATGCGATATGACGTAATGTCTCTCACCACACAACGGAAGCCGGCTTTTTCAGTCGTCACCTGCCTGCTACAGACCGGTCATGTGATTGAGTCTGCGAAAGCTCTTCCACCGTAAAGACGTTACCACAAATCCGTAATTACAAAATCGCCAATTTGCTACTTATCACGTGTAACAAGCTAAACTCTACCTGTAATAGCTAATGACTTTGAATCACCGTATGCTATGATTTTGATCCGTGACAAACCAATGCGTACGAGCTTACATTCTTGTTCAACTCTCTTTTCTCACTGCGTATAACTCGTTATGTTACGGGAGTACACAGTGATAATATCACCTTCAAAAATCCGTATTCTGATATAATTATTCCAATATGAGAATGAAGACCGTTGTCATTAACCTACGCATTAGATTAACTTATGATGAATATCAACAATCGTTACCAACATGTAACATGACGAATCAATCTTAAAACGAAACCCATGAAATGACACGAGTGGAATGAAGGCAGGGCTTTCGATCACAGTTTGTACTGCGATCAGTTACAGATACGAATATGTGTGTATTTTCTTATCCTATGTTTAGCCATCAACCTCACATGATTCATCCATTTCCACTGGTTAACTTCTATCGAGTAGCGAGTTACGTCCCGTGCCCTGCTTGACTAGTTTGGTAGGAGTGACTCGCGTGCTCGTCAAATTTCACAAAATGTCAACTTAGGTTACGTAATCGATACCACATGCCCACTGATTCGAGATAATGGGGTCAACGAGGGCCCGGCTACGAGGACAAAACTAGAAGTCAAAGTAATGCGCTAGATGATCTCTCACCTTCGGAGCCAACCATGTTTATACATGTTGCAATAAAACCCTGTATGAAATTCAGCAGAGTGAACGCAATGCGCTGCCTGCCTACATACTAAAGAGACTGTGTTCGTGCAAACAGTTCGGATATCTGACAGGTTTAGGAAACAAGGACGTATTGCATGGATGTTCCATATAATGAGTATTATGCATGGAATTTCGTCGCGAACTGCGATACTGAGATGAAATTATCTCGAACATATAACCATAGCTCACCGAATCTGGATGAAAACGCAGAACTTCACATCGGCTCAAGATCTATATCAACTGCAACAGAAACAGAGTAGCATTATCATTGAAGAAAAACCGGACAGTTGTATCGAGCTGGTTCCAGACAACTTTCAGCAAGGAAAGTAAAACATAAGACCTGACCATGCGATTTGTCGAAGACTAAGGCCAGTTCAATATACTGTCTACATTTTTTTACATCGGTTAGTATAGAAAGCATAACACCATGTAAGACCAGTTCGACCAATTTTCAAACAGCTGAACATGAAAGTGAATCACTGTGCAGATTAATTACGAGGAAAACACACCACGATATGGGAAAACTAGCGTGGAAATGTGAAAAAAATGAATGTTGTCACTAACGCTTAACTTCTTTCACACAAAAAAGTATTAACTGGACAAATGTAGAATCACCAGTATTGACTCCATTGGAGCCCTTAGACGACTGCTGCTTGGTCAGACAGTGAAGTTTTGGACGTTTCAATTGATTCAATAGATACAACCAGATGGTTAGCTACTGACGGCACCAAATGCTTCTGACAGCAGATTCAAGTTGTCCGGTGCCATCTCAGCTGTGCGATCTCTTCCAATAGACTGATGGACCTAACTAGGATTAGCCTACAACCCCTCTAGGTCGACGGACTGCAGTTGCAGTTACAAACGAAAACCAATAACCCTATGATCAGTTATTTGAGTTGGGCTCCATATTTCTTATTGTATTACCATACCGTTACTTTATTTCCCAATGGTATTGTTTATTATTATATAACTCCTATTTTTATTGTCGGTATTATTTCTTCGGACGCATGACGTACAACGGACACTCAGCTCTTGACCGACAACACCCACCATCGGCAATTTCCTCTCCGAAACGTTCTAGATCGTGCGTGGAGAGATAGCATATCAAAAATGCTCCGAGGATGTCATGTATTGGCTCGCCCTCCAGTCTTCCAAAAGGATATATCTGAAGATGTTCGTGAAACGCGCCATCTGTTCGTTTGAGAGACCGAACATGCCGAAGACCATTTTGGTCATAGAATATGATAAGTACGATATGATCAGCTGAGTTTCGTTGCTCATTCCCAAAGTCTTCGGCATTCCCAGGCAGATGAATAATTATTCAAGTAGACTGCGTTGTAACTGAACTTGAGGAATATTTCAGGCTTGTTGATGAATAAGTCAATAATACACGGGTAGATTTATATGTTGACCAGTTTCGTAAAGTTCAACTACACACGATGTTGCGGTCACTGCCGAAATTCAACTATTTGAAATCTATAGTGATGTCAGCAGTGGTTTTTGTTCAGCCTCCACTGGGAACTAGTATACGTAACTTCATGTCAAAGTCTTCAACTGGTTGTACTGGCCGTCGAGTCGGTGTAAGTGAGACCATATGTGAGAAAGATGGTTCACTTATTACCAGTCAATCGCGCCGACTTGACAGGTGGGCTGAACATTTTGAAGAACAGTTCAGCTGGCCTCAACCAAATCATGTGGACAACGGGACCCGATTGGTCAGTTATTGCACTCCAAACGGCCCTCCCTCGAAAGTAGAAGTGGCTCTGGAGCTCAAGTTATTGAAATGTAATAAGGCGCCTGGACCAGACCTCCTCTCTCGCTTTTATC